>QGOH01007596.1:0-10412 GCA_003313155.1 Boletus sp. MG95
TTTCATAAATGGTCAGATAAACAGAGTCCCTGAGGGATGTGCCGAACGGTGTCCGTTCATACGGTGCCTTTGCGAGAAGGATTTTTACATTTGCCTCAAGCCTGCCAAACACAAACCACGAGTGTTAAGCAATGTTAACGTTGCCGGCACAGTCTAACTTGCCTGAGAAGGCGCCCCGTGTGTCATGAAGTAATTCCTTAGAAGCGGGAAATCGGCAATCGAACCGTTAACCATGGACGAGAACGGACTCTCGAGATACTTTGCAATAATAATGTTGCCGCGCCATGCGGTTGCCTCTCGAAAAGCCCTCCCTTGAATCTCTCGGATGCACTTGTTGATGGGGAAGGGCATTCCGTCACGCGAGACGACAGGGTAAAAAACGACGTAAGGTTGAGCAAATTTTTTATTCATGCCGTCAAGTGCCTCGACGAGCTTTAAGATAGTTGTCAGTGGCGTCTCTAGCTGGGCGATCTATTCTGTCCAACTCACATGATAATGCCATGCACGGGGACCAAGGCCCTCTGCGATGTAGTCCATGTAGACCTCCGGGTGTGGCATCCGAGGAGGCTGGGTGCTGTGGGGAGCATGTGGGTCGGGCATCGACATCGGACTCGTCATGAGCGCGACCATGTGTGGGTTCCGACCATCAGATGGAAAGAGGAGAGCCTCAAACGATGTCAGCTGGTCCATGACGAATTACGACGAGCAGAGGAGTGCGAGATAAAAGTAGGTGAGTAGGCAGGGAATAAAGTAATTGGCTGGTGGACCCGAAGTCTCACTGAAGGTATAGTCGAATACTTTTGGGGTAACAGAGCCAGCAGTTAGTCCTTATATATGTCTCTGAAACGAGGTCAGGGTGATGTCCAATGGATCATACAGGACTAAGGAGAAGACAAACGTAGTGGAATTGGTTTGGCACGAGGTGTAACCGATCGCAGGAATCGGCACGCGCTCTGGCCATCGCGAGCTAGCGCGCGATAAAGTGGTGGTTACCGCTCGAGTTAGCAATTTCATGTGCGGTGTAGTGAGAGGTGACACCGAGGACGCTCTGTGAGCTGGAAGGCTGGAACATTAAGAAAGCGAAAGGATGTCAGGCCATCAATATTTCAATATCAATGACGGGGGCGTGCCAGAAAGTTAGGATCCGAACTTGGGGGCGCAATTGGATGTAGATCAATTCGTCAAAGCCAAGTTCATGTTTATCCCACTGGATCAGGAAGCGGCACAGCAACTCATCTCCTGGCTCTCTCCGACACACAATCAAGACACAATTAAGCCTTGACGAAAGAACCGCACACCGTTGACATAAAGCAAGTCCAGCCAGACTTGTGCGTTTATCCGCTGACACGCTAAACCCCCGTCAGGCTTTTCACGCGGCGTTCCTGTCGCAGCTGACAGTTTTGGGGCATCACCCTCTCCCCGGGATCTCGACCTTGATTGCTCTAGCTTATCACCATGCAGATGCAGTATAGTCCGCCAATGCGTCGCGCGTTGACCAGGGTCTGGCCACTGCCCGTCGATTCTCTCGAATACCAGACATATTAAACGCAACAAGAGCGTGTTCGCCTTCACTCCGCGAGCGGATGTAGTCAGGTGGGTCCAACAGGTAGATTTTATACTCGTGTACAATCCGATCAAGCCTTATTTGCTCGTAGGTGTTCCAGAGTCTAGGTGCAGCACGATCCATGTCTGCATCCGTTTGAAATTGTCGATCTCTACCGTCTGTGACATGCTCCAGCCGTCGAACAGGTCACTCGGAGCATCATCATTGTTTGCCATTGTGGGCATAACTGGCTGTGCGTATCCTCCTTTGGGCTCTTGAGCTCCTGGGGTCGTCAAGCATGCTCACTTCATGAGGTGCAACTACCTCGTTGGTGTCCCAATCGGGAGATGATATTTCTTGTCTTGCATGTCCGTTTGAATGCTGCCCAGGGCTGCTTGGCGCTCTCCATCTTTGGTGAGTGGCCGCACTCTCCAGGGTGCGATTTTCAAGTCATTTCAGGCGGGACCTTGTGTTCCGTTGCAAGCCAATGTGTATTCGTGTGACTCCCCAGCCTAGACACCGCATCACCACGCCGGTACCGCTCGCAAGACGATTTGGGGATGTGAACTTACGTTTATAGGTGGGGCGACGTGGTCACCAAATAGCCCTGCAAAATGACCATGTGCTGGACGTCATGTCCGTGTGATACACAGCGACCTGGCGAACGTTTGCGTAGTTGATTTCCCCCCATCCTTGCTCGATGAAACTACTCCGTTACCATTGCTCAGACGATTCGCTTCTCCGGATCTATGAATGCGCCCTTCGAGACGAGTTGATGGCAGTCACTCGCAGGGTCACTGGCACAGTGAATGGTCTTGTCGCCACCGAATCTCTTGGATTCTCGGACGGACTAGTTTACTTTTCGATACATGGAGCAAATCCCTTGTTGTTTTGTATGGAGTTTACTTGACAAACCGTGGGTTTGGGACTGGTCTAATCTCAGGAGTTCCTTCCCGAAAAGGCAGCTTAGTATGGTTTGAGAGCGCGTCGGTCAAAGCACCGCAGCGAGTTTGCTACCGGCAGCGATGGTCGCGCGTTCCATCTTGGTTGCCACCCAGCTCTCCTCTCTCTTTCCATCCCCCACTGCCCCCTCACTCGTCCTACAGTCCTCCCGGCGCAACCTCGCCACCCCTACACCATCCCTCGACGTAGATCTGCATTCCGAACACGCGTCTCTCGCGTCCATTGTACATCTCCAGCATGTTGGTTCCATCCTCTCGCGCGTTCTTCACGGCGGTTTGATTGTGGAGCTCGTCTCGCTATCGACACAAGCTCCTCCAATTCGTTTCGTCTTCCCCGTCCCCATCCTCTCCGCACCAGCCGTCCTTGCAGCTGCCGAGCAAGAACTCCATTTGCTGGTGGTCACAGTCACTGGTTCTCTTTACCGCCTGGTGTTGCCGGCCGCAAATCCTAACCTCCTGTGGCACGATCAAGCTGCTGCGAACTGGTGCAGGGAGTACATCATCAAGAGTGTTGCCGATCTCGCCAGGGGCATCGTTCACATACAGGGCATTCATTGTATAGCAATCGGGCTCAACAACGGGTCTCTTCTTCGCATAGAGTCAGAGCGAATCGGCGACGATACATGTGATGGTCTGTGTTCTTCCCTCGATTTGCATATGTATTGAGTCCGCCCTCGTAGATCTTTGGATAGAGACCCTCAGCCAGCCAAAGTCCCTCTTTGGCGCGTTTGCTTCTTACATCCCTGGGCTCCACCCTAGTGCAAATGCAGCATCGGAAATACTTTCCGTAGCTAGTCTTCCTCAGCCCACAGATCTCAGTCACACCTGGACTCTTTCCCGGGATCGTGTCCTCCGCCTTTGGACCGCAAAAAGTGGTTGTGTCGCTTCCAAGACTATCTCAAGTCGAGTAACTAGCCAACCAACCACATCCAGTGCCACCATATCTGAGCCTTTGCATGCCGAAGCACGGAATCTTCTGCGTATCTGTTCTGGTGGTACCAACGATGAATGCACGTTCGTCATCGCGTTCATGCCAACATCATCAACCGACTCCCACTCCGGTGGATATTTCCAGATCTTTGACTCAACGACCGATCAACTGCGGGAACTTGGAACCATCGAGTGTTCTGCCGCTAGTGCTCACTGTCACTTGCAAGATTTCATAATTAACGACGGCATGTTGTGCGTGTTATGGGAACGTCAAGGCTGCTCAATGATGGAGAGAACCCCCTTATCCTTAGGGAACCTGAATGCTTCCGGCAATACAACGTGGGCAACATCCAGTCATGGGGAAGAGGCGGACTTGACCCCTGCGTACCTTGAAAAACTTCTTCGCCCCCCTGGTTCGCTCACAGAGAAATTCATGGAAGCAATTCTTCGGCCAGGCTTGTTCTCCCCGCTAACCATCCGCACTGCCCTTGAGCAGTACATAGATGCCTGTCTCTCCCTCCCTGGCCCCCCCGCCCCAGAGCTCACGACATCGTATGCAACTGTGGTTGAGAACATTGCTGCAGTGGTCGGCTGTACCGTCTCTCTTGTACAAGACCCCCATACTGGTGCAATGCAGCACGACCGGTATTGGAGTGCACTCAAGCGAGACTGGGAGGGATTTGTCGCTCGCTGTCGTGAGGTGGAGCGCAGTGCACGGTGGCCGCTCGCCCTTTGCGTTGGCCAGAATAGTGAAGGTGTCGTCGTCGTCGAAAGAGAGCGCATCAACATTCTTGCAAAGGAGGATCTCCCAATCGCTATCCATAGACACCTCTGCAGCTCCCTTGCTCTGGACTCCCACTTTGCTGTTCTTGACATTGCGTGGACCCTGTGCAACAAAATCGGACCGGAACTTCTCCGCAACGTGGAGACCAGGGTCGTCGACGTTCTACATCAGGAAATCGCCTTCTCTATTGCGGACATCCTGGGTGACCAGGCGCAACGGTTGGACTGCAAGGAATGTCTCGACGATGGCACTCAGAACTGGATGATTGCAAGGTTGCAGGACGCCGAAGATCTTGACAAGGATATCCGAATCATCCTCGATCTGGTTGCTGGCTTCGACCCGCAAGTCAAGCGAGAAGAGGACGAAGTTGAGCTACTCCTCCCTCCTACGCGGTCTGAGTGGAGGGTTGCACTGTCAGCAGCCTATGTTTCCACCTCAGTACATGCTCGCTACGACATCTGCATCGCCTTGATGACCCTTCTTTTCTTCCTCGCCGATGATCTAAGAGGATGGGACCAATCCCTGCTAGAAGAAGTGTTTGCTGTTTTCCGAGGTCTCGCTATGCTATGTTGTGCTGCGCGTCGACCAGCGGCGGACCACACCCAAGATCCCAGTCCATCGGATGACACGAACACGGACGACATAATTGCGCGCATGAGCAACATGCAGGTGTCCAGGAACCATTCTCGCTTTGCGCCAACATCCTCCCTCGTGCACCGTCTGATAGCTCAGTCAGGTGAATACGCTGAACTTCCCTGTTCGGCGCACCGATTTCTAGATTCCACTGGCCTACTTCAATCCACTTCCCCCGCGCATGCCACTCTCTTCGAGGTACAGTTTTGCGACGCCCTTCGTAGTTTGGGATATCATGATACTGCCCGAGACATGCTTGCATGGCTGCCGCGAACTCCTGGTGTTGTCTTTGTTACTTCCCAACTTTACATTGCACTCGGACGTGCGGATGATGCAGCCAGCTTGATGGAGAAGGTCGCTGCAAGTTTTGGTATGTCACAAAATTCTTTTGTATGGCATGTCTTATCCTTGACTTCCTAGGTCCTGACAATGGCCTGTCGTTTGAAGACGCCGAAGCATTATCATCCGTTCTACCTGCAAAGGCTTTATATGACTCGGATTTCTCGTTCTATCTAGAAGCGTCTACAATATTTAGGTCAAATGGCCTGACGCAGCACGAGGCTTCATTCCTTCGTCTTGCCTTATCAGTCGCCCCCCCAGGGGCTGACACAGCGGATATATGGCATGGCCTCACTCGGGGATACATAGATCTTTCCTTCTGGAAAGAAGCCTATTCATCGGTTATCGCAGCACCATTTGATAGCGTGTAAGACAGCTCCCTCGCACATCTGCATAATAATTTTTGACACAAAATCTGTACAGGAAACGGGATTGTATCTCTCAGCTCGTATATCAAATGTGCGAGGAGGGCGCCATCGAAATGCTAGTTTCTCTGGATTTTACAGGTTTTGATTGCGAAGTGGACGATGCCCTTGCGTTTAAAGCGCGCAACACCGATCCTCGTGCTCGCCCTTTCTACTCCAGAATCCTATACACGTGGTATACACGAAGAGGGGACCATCGGAGTGGTAATATTCAATTTTTCTTGCTGTTCAAATAAGTCACCGTATCTGAACCCTTGATCGCTCAGCTGCCCGAACTATGTATCAACGTGCACGTAAACTCCAGGAAATTTCCGGCAAACCTGCTGACGTGATTTCGTTGATGGAGGACCAACTGGAATCTTATTTACTCGCGATTAATTCGTTGTCCCTTCTGGAACCAAAGAATGCGTGGGTTGTTGTCCAACTGCTTGCTTCAAACGTCAAGGACTTCGAGGTGAACGCCGATCTTCATGTGACCATCTCGTTTTTGCTAATCTTATGACGATAGTCGCGTAAACGGCGGAAATTGGCACAAAATTTGCCGCTTTCGACCACTGGTACTGATTCAGAGATCATAGACCTCGAAGACCTCCGCTTCGAATACACGTTGTTATCTGCAAGGCTGCGCCTCATTCGACGTGACTCGACATTGCTTACTGCTCCAGGTGAATTAAATGCATAAGGGATGATTAATTTAATCAAGGATAAACGGCTGACCATTTACGTCGTAGACACTCTGTTGTCGCCATCCCTCGTGATCCTACGGCTAGGGCAGGCCAATCAATTTGAACTCGCGATGACAACGGCCCGTGCACTCGATGTGGATATGAGTGAACTTTTTGCTGCCCTTGCGGGACAATGCATGAGGCTGTCGCGAAACCCGGACGGGGTTCTGTAGGTGACCCTCGTCAAGTGAGTCCCTTGCCGTGCTGACACCCACACAGACAAGATACGGCTGATTGGCTTCTGACGGATAACGTTTCTTCGTGGCCTGGAGCGCCGGCTGATCGAGGGTGGCGGTACCTCAAACTTGCTCTAGAACGCCATGACGGTGCAGATACGGATTATCGGTATAACAAAACAGTCCTGGAAGCCATCCTCTCACATGACAGGGCATCGCCCCCTCCTCCTTGGCTCATACACACGCTCGAGGTCAGCCTCCCTCCCTGATTCGGTCCCGTGTCGGTCACGCTCACCCTTGATATTTCCTTTCTTCTTCGTCCCACTCCCAGGACCATCATCACGAATACCTTATCCGCACCAGCCTCCGGTTTGACGTTCTCGAAAGCGCTCTGGAACACACGCTCTCGCTCGTCCAAAAGGTCCGCCAAGCGTTTCCTTATAAAAAAAACAAACCCAGTGACTAAAAATCCTTGTGGTGCTCATGTCTTATGTCTTGTTATTCCCTCGATCACAAACAGGCGGACGCTGCGCTCTCACGCGCGCAACCAAAAAAATCGGCCTGCGCGACTTGGCTCCCTTATACGCTCATCGACCAAGTACTCGTCGCGGCCGCCGCAGCAGCACAAGACGACTTGGGCCCCCGTGGACAGGCGCTCCGACGGACGCTCCAGATGGAGATTAGCAATCGCGTTAAGCGGATCCAAAAATTAAGCAGACTCCCCCAGTAAAGATTCTCTCTTATTGTTCTAAAAAAAACACTATCAAAAGCGCGTGGGTCCAACAACCGTCGGGACGTCCCACCCGCTTCAACTGTTGCTTATCTAGCTTTGTCTTGCATTTTCGAAATTTTATAGTTTGGTGGCTCTGGCATGAAGTGACAAATGACGTTGCTGTGCCCCTTCTTGGAGTGATGCGTGCTGACAGGCCCCACGTAAAGTGGCGACCTGATGGGCGAAATGCATTTTAGTTTATTTTTACTCTCGGGAAAATGAAGAATTTGACGTTCTGTGGAGAGAGAAAAAACAAAGCAAGGGCCATTTCCGCACTCGCACTCTCAAGCAAGGTTTCGCGACGCGGCCGCATATCGATGTAATACAACATGGTAATATAGCAATGAATGGTAACAGCGAATCAAAGCAGTTCGAGTATGTACACACAGGAAACAGTAGGATGTGGATATGCCTATAGTTTGCGTGACAGAGCAAAATAGATAAAGAAAAAAAGAGTATCAAGGGCGACGGATGGCAGGCAAGAACGCCGTGCACCACCACAAAATACGTACAAGGGGGAGCGCGCACTGGCAACTCTAGGGGAATCGGTGGTGAAATAGGGAAGTGGGAGAGGAGCCAACAAACCGAAACCAGAAGAAACCAGAAGAGATTCCATCCAATCTTTTTACATACATAATCCAAGTCTTCCCCATTCAAGTGTCGTCTGGCAGGTCGTTATCAATGCCGATCGCCCGTGTGTCGTGGGTGTTGCATCACGTCAAGAAATCGGGTCCACTCGGCCTGACTAAGGGAGGCGCCCCACATAGTCTCTTCCGTCGCCGTCGGGTATGAGTAGGAGTATCGGCCAAGAGTGGGGTCCCCCGACATGTAAGGTTGCCGCGATGGGTCAGGGTAAGACGGACGTGACGGGTCGACGAAATTCCGCGAGGACGCTGGCTCGGGGTATGAGGGCCGAGAATAGGATTCGGAATAAGATGTGGATGTGCGGGTATCAGGGTAAGGATTCCCGGACACGGTTCCAGGGGGGCGAGCAGTGTCACCAAATGCGTGACGGGTAGGTTCTACGGGGTAGGTAGCCCTAGGTGCGTCGGAGTACAATTGCGACTGGGGTTGTGAAGATTGGGGTGGAGCGACAGAGTACGTCAGGGGGGACGAACTGGACGGCGCGGCGGTAATCCCTGGTGTGGATATCGGCTGGACGGGGGACGCCTGAACACCTGCATATCCGACGAGCGAGGAAGAAGTACCCGTCGCCTTGCCCGTTCCGTAATCCATTGACCCTCGGGGCTGAGAATTCCCCCCCTGTGGACTGCCCGAGTTGCCAGTGGCAGGGGAACTGACATATCCTGGTGCGCTAGGTGAATCAACCGCGTTCACCCTGGGATATTTTGGAGAATCGTGGTACGGGAATGCGAGCGTTTTGACAAGGCTCAGCACACGGCCTTTCAAGCGCTCACGCTCCTGCTCGTCTTCATTTGCAAAGTCCTGACTGTACAGCGGTGCAAGTGCGCGGAGGATGTCGAGCGCTTTATCAGCGACCGGTGTACCTCGGCTGAGTTCCAGGGCTGTCAACGCCTTCTGGATATTTGCGCGGAATAATGATGCGCCGGGCTGATCGGGGTTTGAAATCAATTGGAACGAGAAAAACATGGCGGAGCTGAATACGTGGAATGGCCCCCAGTTCATGTGCCCTGGAACCGCCAACGACGCATTCGCAAGGAAATCGGGACGCGCTTGACCCACAAGTGTGATTAATTTATCGGCAGCACCGACGGCGATGTCGAGGGAGATGACATGACGCTCGCGCTTGGTGTCCTTGTCTTTTGAGGACGAGGTCTGCTTGTCACGGGTCTTGAGCGAAGGTGCAGATGCGTATGGCCGGTGGAGGGTAAAACGAATATGGTAGTAGCTCGTGCGGATGATCACGCTCTGTACGCCTAGACGACGGGTGACGGTGTCGATGCTCGCGAGGCTGCGTGCTACCCTAAATTCGTCGAGGTCGAGCTCGGGGGGGAGAGTGTCCATCCATTGCGACAGAGCGCGATCATGCGTTTGGACGGTCTCGTACGCGACTGGAAGCATGGATATTGCGCTATCCATGATGTCACCTAGAATGTAGGCTAGACGGAAGAGGTGGAGATTCGGGAGAAAGATACGCGGCTCGTCGGGATGGTGTGCGGGGTCAGATGGTTCTGGGAGTTGAGTATCGAAATGGTGTGAAGCGATAGAAATCGGCCGGCCAAACATGAATGCCTGCCACCTGCAAAGGAAAAGGTGGGTAGGGAGGGAGAGGAGACAAATAGAGACGGACCTCTCAAGGAGGACGATGTGCCACCAAGCCCAACGCCTTCTCTCGGCAAGTTCTTTGGACATTCGCCACTTACAAGGATCACGATGCAAGCCCATGGCCATACCAATGCTGACAAGCTCTCCCCGGACGGTCCAAACTTCCTCGCTGTCGGTCTTGACGAGGGTGAGGTAGTGACAACGAATGAGCAAGCACTCGACGAGTTCGAGGCTGTAAGTCTTGTGCTCCGCTCTGTGACGATCGAGGGCGGAGCGCATGACGTCGTAGAATTTATGGCAAATGTCCTCGAGGGAGTCACCGAGTTGAGCCACGAGGCGGTCGCCTGGTAGAAGGTAGTGTACTGCGATGGCCATGATCATGCAGACGGTGGCGAGGACGACACGATCCGCATTACGGCCGGTCTTATAGCGGGACCAAGCATTTAGAAAGGCGGGTTGGTTAACGTGGCGATAAATCCAGTTGCAGTATTCAAAGTAGTAGGAGACAAGGCCATCTATTGTATCGAGGGAGGGAAGGAGAGCGAGCAGATCTCTGTCGTATTCGGTTGTCGTAACGATCTCGTCAAGGTGAGCGTCATGGCTGGGTTGACGGTCGCTGTCGTCGGACTGCCTCGAGTTCTAAGGGGGGATGAGCGAGGAAAAGGTAGGAGAGGGAGAGAAGTACCAGGGTGAGATGGGCGACAGCCGAAGTGGCGCCGGTGTAGAAGCCGCCGTGGCCATGGCTGCCAAGCATGCCGGGAACGCTGTCTCTTTCGAGGACATCGGACTCGACGGGTTCCTTCTTTGGGTGGGTGGGAGCGGCGGAATTTTGGAGGGGGTGCTTTAGATGGGAAGGAAGGGGGGCACCAGGGCGGT
>QGOH01007605.1:0-15294 GCA_003313155.1 Boletus sp. MG95
GCCGTTACGAGTATGTATTCAAGATCGAGTACCTTTGGCAAGTGCTGTATGAATGGGCTTTATTGTTATTATCATAGCCTGTTTACGACTGTGGATCCGAGTGCGTTTGCATCGACTCTGGTGGGAAGATGGATGGGCTGCCCTGGCACTATGCCTCAACGTTATTTGTGCCGTGTCGACTTGGACACTGACCTTGCCACAACGTGCGTTCCAATGCCATTCGTTCTTCCTCTATCTATTTCTCACCTCTTGCAGGCTATCACCCCTGGTATATGTCGCGGGAATCTCACATCATTTCGATGTGGTTAACGTTGCTTTCACATACGTGTTTGCTATGGTGAGTTCCATCCCATCTCGTCCTCATTTGAAGTGATGATTCAGGTCGATTGTCCAGGGCGGCTCGGATGAGCATCCTGTTTTCCCTAATAGGGATGATACCCCCTTCTGGTCGCATGCGAAGTATAACCAGTGGCTTTGCAGTCTTCTTCTTCTTCTTATGGGCGTTGTGCACCGCTTCCGAGGCTTACGCCTGTGGTTCGGACAGGTCATGGTATGATCTTGCAGATTTCCAATGTCCGACTGGCCCCCCAATAGCTGCGATCGAATTCACAAGTCATTCCTCTCTTTCCTAATGTCTTGTAGCTTGGATTGACGACACTTTTGAACAGCCGATGTCATTTCTGATGTCGTTTTGGTTGCATTGCCCAGTCGGATGCTGTGGCGGACGAGGCTACCCAGAAATGAGCGCATTCTCGTGCTCACCGTCTTCACGATGAGCTTGCTCAGTGTGATGGTGAGCATAGTTCATCTCTCATTCTTGGTTCCGGTCTCGGGATACACGGCTGGTACGACTGCCCATGTCGAGGTACGCTGACTACAACGAAGTGGGATCGAAGCGCGTTTCATGTACGACAGGGTACCGTGGGTCTGACGATTTGCAACCTCCTCGTCTTGGTGACTGGTCTCTACCGTTTCTTCCGGAATGGAGAGGACATTGAAGACACGGAGAATGGGTGTGGTGGGACAGCGAACCCTTCAGAGTCTTCGTCTTTGCAGACAGCCATGAATTCGCTTACGACCGTTGATCTCGAATGTCTCGATACCATGTCCGATCGCAGTACGCAATCAGCGCCATTGGCGATGACGCGATCGGAAGCGATTCCCGGCTCGATACATCACCTTTCCGAGTCGTCGGTCGGGTCGTGTTCGGACGCGTTGGTTGAGCACGCCTAGCGTGAGCGTGGGGTGTCTACTACTTTTTACCGTGGGTAGTCCCATCGCTGACACGTCGCGCCTGATTTTCAGACAGGACACGTACACGGCATTTGCTGTTCAGTGATGCGTGCGGTTCACTTGTACGCTTCTGTAGGATGGTAGGGTGTTCTGGACTGGTTAGAACTGGTTCTGATGGTCCTGCGATTACCGAGTACCGTAAAGGACCCTTAATTTCCTTTTTTCGCTCGATTTCGAGGGCTATGATTGGAGGAGAGGCCTACGTGAATGTGGAAGACGGTAGCGTCGGCAGTGGGTTTCCTGAAGACGCCCTAGAATGTCGGGTCGTTTTGAAAGACGTGCAGCTTTGTTTGAAGGATCTTGATGATTCCACTGGATTCGCGTGTCACTCGTTGGCCATGGGAAGCGTAGCATAGTCCGCTAGAAGTGTAACTCGGATAGACTGAATTCATGATCGTGCGATGTATTGCATGGTCGGATGCGTACGTCCTGAAAGGATGTGGGGTACCATGTACAGTAAGAACGAGGGTGGCAGATGCTCACAATTATTCATCGGATGTGGTGAGCGAGGCTCTACGGAGCTAGTTGGATGCCCTTCCGACCGCAGCTCTTTCCCCATAGACGAGCTGGTTAGAGAGCTCGTATTGATACGTACCTAAAACTGGCAATGACCTAGGGAGTAGGGGGGCATTTGCAAAGCAGACAAGTTACGTACTCAATCCACGAAACTTTTGGGAGGCTCTGATTGGCCAAACGGACTGTAAGCGACTCCAAAAAGAGCCAAGCGGCTCAGCCGAGCCCATTGGGCACGCTTAAAGAATCCTGATCGGGCCCGCGGCCCTACACAAACCAAAGCAAAGTGGTATCTCACCTCAGCCGAGGTACGGCTATCGATAACGGACGTATATAAATGCCCCCCTGGGGCAATTATGAATCATATGTCGAGATGATCGTCCCCTTTTTCTTGTCCGCGGTGCACAAAAAAAAACAAGGAAAACGCTTTCGATGCTTGATAGTCTTGCGCCGAGGTGTTATGATGTACTTCTTGTGCAGTTCGTGTGTTATCCTACTCTCGCTGTTGGCTGTAAAGAAATCCATACAGGGTATTTGTTCATGTTTTCTCGCTGAGTGTTGAAACGTTGACGTACAGCTAGTTATCTGCGCTCGAGCATCGTAATATTGATCTGACGCGATTCATTATCGGGTCCGCTACTGCCCGACTGTTCCCTGTCGGCGCGTTCTTCAGTAGCCCACCCCCATATGGTGAGTGTTCAGAATCACATCGATGTGCCTAGTCTTATTGTGATTGGTTGGGAAAAGTTCATATTTGTCCCAGCATCTCAGGTGGTTTTCCAATGTATACCCGGACCGCGGTTACTCCGCATGATCAACAGGGCATTGTGCAACCTGTTGGCGTTTCATGTGCGTGCCCTCCGGACCGCCGCCGGGATGACCAAGTCTGTGGGAGCAAATCGATCTTCATGGCAGGCGTGTGTGGTTGCATCAAACACGTTGGCTCTTGTGAAAGCTCATGGTACCTGTCAGAAACTTGAAACGCACGAAGTCGCAAGCCATCCATCACCAGCATCTTCTCCCACCTGTCCGGATGCAAAATGCGGTTATCGCTGGCAACCTCATATTACGCGGGTACCCGGCGTTCATTAATGGTGGACGAGACCAGGTATTCTGCCCGATTGTGGGAGGTTTCCCAGAGCTACACCCGAATTCTGCAAGTTATCAGATGCCTCTAGTCTCAAGCCGTTATAGGAATCTCGGGTGAATTCTCGGGAAAGAGGTGCTTTCCTATAACAAAATTACGACGCTAGTAGGCGCCTTCCCAGAACGGCTCGAGACTACGGACGCTTTTCTACACGTTGTGGAGACCATGTTTCAACATGACATGTCAAGTCACGTGAGCCGATATCAAGATGCTGGCATGTTACCAGCGGCGCCGATATGCCGGCGAAGTGATACCAATGGTGGAGCAGGTGCTACCAGCCACAGCAGTGCCCGGGCGCGCGCGTTTGGCTGCGGAGCTGGCAACCATGAGAATTGGTGTGCGTCTTTCATCCTGTTTCGTCCCATCGTCCTCCCGTGCCGTCTGCAATGGCCATACCTATTCGCTATGTGCTGGTAGTCGTTTTTCTTTTCGTGAGTACCGTCAAGTTCAGCAGGTCTGATGAAACCTAACGCACCCTACTGTGAATCAGGGAGCGCTTTTTGTCACATTCAGAATTTTCAATCTTCCAACGCTTGAAGCGCTGGCCGCTTTAAAGTCTGCCGCAGGTTCAAATCATGGTTCCCCTTCGCTTTCCGATTTCACGCCACCCACTACCTGGAACGCAACCACAAGAGCGAATGCCTCATTTGTTATCCTTTGCCGAAACTCCGATCTCGACGGGGTTATCCAGAGTGTTCGTAGTGTTGAAGATCGGTTCAACCGCGAATATGGATACCCATATGTTTTCCTGAACGAAGAGCCTTTTGATGATCAGTTCAAAAGGTATGCATTTTTAACCAGATTAAAGTGCATGGTTTTGAGCTATCGCCAATAAGGCGTATATCGGTGTTGTCGTCTGCCCAAATGGAGTTTGGGATCATACCACATGATCATTGGTATGCACCATCATGGATTGATGAGCAAAAGGCTGCACATGCTAGGAAGAAAATGGAAGAGGATAACATTATTTATGGAGGTATGTCATAGAACTTCAGCGGTAGGTCGAATACCTGACCACCGATCTATTTCATATAGGTAGCCTCCCCTATCGCAACATGTGTCGGTTCAACTCTGGTGTGAGTGTATGTTGAGATGATCTTGACGTACCAAGTTCATTGTTTTCGGAAGTTTTTCTTCAGGCATCCATTGCTTCAAAAGTACAGGTGGGAGGTTTCGATTAGGTGTGCATGCATTTCACTTATCTTGGACGATGCGGCTAGGTATTATTGGAGGATTGAGTGAGTTTCTTCCTCAACGTCAATGAGAGTGGGCGTAAGCGAACAATATACAGGCCATCCGTCCACTTTCATTGTGATATCCCCTCAGACCCTCTTCGGTTCATGCAGGACCATAACAAAACCTATGGTAGGTCGGGTACCATTCCCCCCATCCGTTGTAAACGTGGCGTGGTGTCAAGTTTTTCACATTCGTATCAATTTGATACTCACGGAAGCTTGACCAGGCTTCACGATTTCATTGTATGAATTCCAGGCCACGATACCCTCCCTGTGGGAGACGGTGAAAGGTACGTCTGACCCTGCGCTGCCAGATTTGTGCAGACATCCCGCTAAAATGTATCTTATTGTTTCTCATTTGTCTTGCAGAATACACGAGGGCGCACCCGGAGACGGTGAATCCGCACAACGCCGTCGGGTTTATCTCTGACGATGGTGGAAACAACTACAACTTATGTCACTGTAAGTAGCTCCGACCGCCCTTTCTGCATCAGGCTTATCACCCTTTGGGACAACGCTAGTTTGGTCCAACTTCGAGATTGCAGACATGGACTTTTGGCGAGGGGAGACGTATATGTCTTTCTTTGATTTCCTCGACCAGACCGGAGGTTTTTACTACGAGGCATGTTCACTTTTCTCCTCCTATCAGCAGCGGCCGTAGTCCGCCAAGTTGCGTGTGAAAGCTCATTGATCAACACAGCGTTGGGGAGATGCGCCCGTGCACTCCATCGCCGCCGCTCTATTTCTGCCGCGTAGCTCCATTCATTTCTTCGACGAAATTGGGTATGAGCACCCGCCCTTCACGCACTGTCCTATAAACGGGCAGCGCTGGACCAACGGTCGGTGCTCATGCAACCCTGAGAGTAGTTTTGACTATGACGGTTACTCCTGTCTACGGCGATGGGAAAACACCCTATGACCAATCGATTTTGGCCATTAGATCGGTCTTGCGCTCTCCCTCCACCGCCTTCTAGTTTAGAAGTCAGAAGTGCACATGGTGATACCCATGGACAAGCAAATCTGATCTACTATTTACACATCCACATAAACGTCACGATTCTGACAGAGAACTCCATCTGTATAAAATATTCACATCCAATTATTCGCAGGAGTCGTTCGTTCGCCGTGTCTAGGTGTGTGTTTGAAGGACTGCTCAGGTCAACTCCTTTGCCCACTGCCTTGCTCTGCCGGCGATCAGCTTGCGGCTGTTCAGCAATTCAATCGTCGTCATCACACTGCTTTGTCCACAGTCGCGGCTGTCAATCAAGCTTGTTGCTAGCAGCTGAGACCCTTGCGCGTTCGCATTCGGGAAAGCCGGCAATTGTTACATGAACGCCAACATGATAGCACCACGTATAGTAGACGTTTGGGCATATATGCGATATTGGGCCACGCGTGCCAAGAGATTACAGTACTGTACAAGCGGCAGGTTTGATTGATGGCGGCTTACCGTGCTACCTAACAATGGAAGCCCAACCCTGTTATCCTCTCAAAAACCGCTTTGGCTGTGCCTGCGACGGTCAAATCATGTCCCGATCGACTTTGCGCCCCACTGGCAAGGTCGAAGACCGCCATGCGACAAGCTCCGAGCTTCAAGCTTCATTTCTTTGTCGGGGCTTCTGAACCTGCGATTACCATGGTTGTACCGTGTGGTCGAAGAAAACGCCAGTTTGGGAGTAGCTCGGGATGTTGCTCTACTATTTTCAGTGGGTAACAAGGATTCGTGAAGAAGTCCCAGAGTGGCTTCGTCCTTCCGTCCTGTGCTTCAATGAGCAATGCACATTGCCTTGCTCGACAACCCGACTGTTAGCATGTGGGCCAAGCAAATGTGTCGTAAGTAAATCACTGCTCGGAATTTCTTCTACGCCGCATTATGCTAGCGTTTGGTCATTTACAGCCTCGCAAAGCGCTCATTTCGGGTCGCGAGTAAGCTGTTCCCGATGGCTGGGACGGTCATGTCAGCATTGAGGGTCGCGTCGCATCCCATATATAAATGAGATGGGAGAACGTAGGTTTCGCTCCAACATACCCTGCACTCCGTCTTCTAATCCCTTCTTCACGCACCGACCATTTTTTAATTGTTCCTCGTCGTCATTTAATAGACCTCCTGACCAATGGCACCAGTTGTAACTCCTGCTTCCGACGTCATCTCGAACTCCAAGCCCTCCCTTCTTGTGGAGCAACCTCACGCGCCGTCTACTCTCATCGATGTCTTGTCGTATGCTGCTGAGCGATACCCATCGCACGAGCTCAGCTTCATGACTTCCTCCGCTCATGACTCGTCCATACAGACCAAGACTTTCAGCTCTTTCAACCAGAGTGTGCGCAACCTCGCTCGTGCACTCTTGGAATCAAACAAGCCTGCCGGGTCCATCGTTTTGGTTTACTTGACAGAGCACGAGGACAACATGGCCGCTGTCTGGGCCTGTCTCCTCGCTGGTTACGTTCCGTGCCTGCAGCCTGCTCTCAGCGCACAGCAGGCCCACAAGGAGGCTCACATCGCCCACATTACGAACGTGACTCGCTCGACTACCTGGCTCACTAGCGAGGCAGGTGCCGATCAAGTGGGATCCATTCCCGGGTTGGAGATCCACCTCCTTTCCCAACTTAGAATCGCGGCAGAGGGATATAGCGTGTCGGCTGACTGGGTCGCTCGAACTGTTCAGCCTGATGATGAAGCTATTTTCTTCTTGACTTCGGGATCATCTGGGTTCTCGAAGGTGGTTGTTCACACTCACCGAACTATTTTGGCCGCTTGCTCTTCCAAGGGCATCGCCTATGGATTGACTTCCGAGTCCAACATCTTGAACTGTGAGTCTTTAGAAACTCTTGAGTGTTTTTTTTTTGGCTTGACATGTCATCCACAGGGGTTGGTTTCGACCACGTTGCTGGTTCACTCGAAATGCACGTTGCTCCTTTGTTGTACGGGGCATCTCAGGTTCATGTGCACGCATCCGTTATTTTGTCCGATCCCCTGCGCTTCCTTCGCTTGATTGAAGCCAAGTCTATCAACGTCACCTTTGCTCCCAACTTCCTTCTTGCCAAGCTTACCCGGGATCTGGAAAAGAGGACAGATCTCTTCGGGACATTTGACTTGTCCTCGATCACGCGCATAAACAGTGGTGGTGAGGCGGTCGTCTCAAAGACTGCCAAGGCCTTCGTGGCTCTGCTCAAGAACCTTACCCGCGACCCCTCCAATTTGTCCTTCGTCATCTCTCCTGGCTTCGGTATGACCGAGACTTGGTAAGTATTCAGTGTTCCAAGGAAGGGGCATTATGCTAACAGGCTCTCTGCAGTGCTGGGTGTATCTACAACGCTTCCGACGTCTCTGTTTCTGAACCCAAATTTGAGTTCCTAGAACTCGGCACTCCGACCCCAGAATGCGAGATGCGCATTGTCAGTCCCGAGGATGGCGTCACGGTTCGTCCCGACGGTGAGAGTGGAGAACTTCAAGTCCGTGGGCCCATGGTGTTCGTCCGGTACTATAACAACGTCCAGGCGACCGAGTCTTCGTTCGTCGAGGGTGGTTGGTACCGCACAGGTGACATTGGTATCATCCAAGATGGTGCCCTGAGACTCAGTGGACGCATCAAGGAAACTGTCATTGTTCACGGCGTGTCCTACGGTATCCCTGAGCTGGAGACTCACCTCCAGACTGTGGAGGGTGTCGTCCACTCTTTCCTTGCTGCCACGCCCTATCGTGCTCCTGGACAACAAACCGAAGGTTTCATCGTCTTCTACTCGCCTACCTTTGACATCTACGGCGAAGATGCATCCACCAAGTTGTCTGCCACTCACCGTGCGCTGCGCGATATTTCCGTCAAGATGATCACGCTTCCTCCTCAGCACATCGTTCCTATCCCCCTTGACCAGATGGAGAAGACGACCCTCGGAAAGCTCTCTCGCTCTCGCCTTATCACCCGGTTCAAGCAGGGCGAGCTCGCCAAGTACATCGCTCGTGCCGAGGAGCTACTTAGCGAGGCTCGTGGAGCTACCTTTGTCATTCCCGCGAGTGAGACTGAGAAGACGCTCGCGCAAATTTACGCTGACATCTTCAACTTGGACGTTGCGGATATCTCTGCCGCGGACAACTTCTTTGAACTGGGTGGTACTTCTATTGATGTCATTCGGCTCAAGAGAGAAGGTGAATCTGCGTTTGACATTGCCGACATTCCAACTATCCAAATCCTCAAGCACCCTGTTGTCTCGAGTCTCGCCAACTACGTCGACGCCTTGAAATCCAAGAATGTCACCGCAGAAGAGTACGATCCCATCGTGCCTCTTAACCTTACCGGCAACAAGACTCCCATTTTCATGGTTCACCCTGGTGTCGGCGAAGTCCTCATCTTCGTGAACCTTGCCAAATACTTCCACAACGAGCGGCCCTTCTATGCCTTCCGCGCCCGGGGTTTCGAACCCGGACATCCATTCTTTACATCTATGGACGAGATGGTTTCCTCCTATGCTGCAGCCGTCAAACGGACTCAACCCCACGGTCCTTACGCTATCGCTGGCTACTCGTATGGTGGTGTCGTTGCTTTTGAGGTTGCCAAGCGTCTCGAAGCGATGGGAGATGAAGTCAAATTTACTGGTCTCATCAACATTCCTCCGCATATTGCCGACCGTATGCATGAGATTGATTGGACGAGCGGTATGCTCAACCTGTCCTACTTCCTTGGTCTCGTGTCGAAGCAGGATGCGTACGACCTCATTCCGTCGTTGCGGCCTCTGTCTCGCAAGGAGCAGCTGGACGTCGTCTGGCAGTTGTCCCCTCCCGAGCGTCTTGTCGAGCTTCAGCTCACGCCCGAGAAACTTGACCACTGGGTCGACATTGCTGGATCGCTCATCGAGTGTGGCAAGGAGTACAACCCAGGTGGCTCAGTTTGTAAGTCTTATCACAGTCATGTCATCGAAGGTGTTGCTCATGGCTTGTCTCTCGTTAGCTGTTCTCGACGTGTTCTACGCCATTCCACTTCGTGGATCCAAGGAAGATTGGTTAAACAAGCAACTCAAGCCATGGGCAGAGTTTAGCCGTGGAGAGCCATCGTACACGGATGTCCCAGGACAACACTACACTCTCATGGACTTTGACCATGTTCCTGGGTTCCAAAGAATATTCAGGAACCGTCTTGAAGCCCGTGGTCTTTGAGTTCCACGCTCGCGCGCCAGGGGGGGCTTGGTACGTAGATGATCGACCAATATCTGGTTGGTGAGAACCGGAAAAAAAAGGACCTTGGATTTGCGCATACCCATACCCATTACGTCGCTCATTGCGGGCCTTCTTGACATCTCTCATTATTTACTTGCTTGTTGTGCTCTATCATAAAAGGGGTCTAATACATACTTTTTACTGGAAAACATGAGCTCTCGTTAGTGCACTGTTGTTTATGTAATCATGATTTGTACTTGTCGTTGCATACGCAGTTGGATGAATAAGTTCAAGTTATTGCTTTTACTTGGTACAGGTCCCTCCACCAAGACTCTATTCCGAACGACGACCCTGTCGGCTCCCGACGAGCTCTTTTCCCCTTATCACACTCGCGAACGGCCAAAGAACGGTTAAAGCGAGAATGAGCTCACTAGCATTCCTCGTGACGGAGTTGCAGGTAGCCGCTTTGACGCGTTTAATTCGTCGCATGGATTGAGCGTTACTGACGCATCGTCGCATCGCAGTCTTTGGCGAGCGAGTCTAGGAGGAAACATCCAGAAATACGCGAGGTCAGACAACCTTCTATCGCTCTAACTAACCTTACTCACGCTCGGACAGGCAGCGGAGAAATCGCTCGCGATCCTCAGGTCTTCCCCGGAGCAAGCCACAGCTTCACTCGCATCTGGTGGGTTCGTGATTCATCTCCATTCTTTCTCTTCGTGTCTGTCGTCTCATCTGCGGAAGATGGTGCACAGTCCGATGATCTCCTCCGTCCGGTCTTTATGGGATGCGCCACCAAGAATGCCAAAGTCGTCGCGATATCGCTCGGGTCGCTTCAGCGGCTCATCGCGCTCAAAGCAGTCCCCCAGTCCGCCGTCCCTTTGATCATCAACACGATGAGCGATGCTATGAGTCAGGGCGTTGATATCCAGCTCCGTATCCTGCAAACGCTCGTCTCACTTATAACGAATTTCCCCTGTGTTCATGGAGAGTTGCTGGGCGAGGTACGTTTTATGCTTTAATACCAAAGAAAACACGATCCCCAGAACGTGATACACAGACTCTACTTTTGTGCTTCAAGTTGCAAGACTCTCGGATTGCGGTCGTGTCATCTACTGCTGCTGCTACGCTTCGTCAGCTAGTAATGTTTGTCGTTGACAAGATGGTCGAAGAGGAAAAACAAAATTCTGTGGATGCAAAGCTGGTGGAGCATGTGACTCTTCCTGATGGGACTACGGCGGGCCTGGGACCATTTGCGAGAGACGCATACTCTGTCTTCGAGGATCTGTGTCTACTTGCCAACTCGGAGAAACCTCATTTCCTCAACCTCGAGTATCTACACAAAACGTTCGCGCTCGAGCTCATCGAGAGCGTCCTAACAAACTATCACGAACTTTTCCGAAAGGTATATGTGTTCGCACTTCTTTACATGATATTCATCCCTGACTACATCAGCACGAACAACTTTTGATGCTCTTGAGACATCACCTTTGCCCGATGTTGCTCAAGTCATTGTCGGATAGAGCTGTGTTTCCACTCACGCTCCGATGCACGCGCGTTGTTTTCTTGCTTTTGAAACAATTCTCGTTCGAGCTGAAGACGGAAGCTGAAGTATTCCTCATGCTGCTGATTAGAATGATATCCGACGACACAGACTCGACTGCGAGTGACCATTCTGGCTCTCGTCCTTTTTGGACACGAGTTCTTGCCATGGAGATCATGCGAGGGTGTGCTCGTTCAATTTCACTTAATTTGAAACTCATTCATGCTGACGAAGGAATTTCACAGCCTTTGCAGTGATGCCGAGTTGATCCGCAATATCTGGGATCGCTATGACGCCGAAGAATCCGGTTCCAAAGTCTTTTCATCGTTGATCAGCTCTTTGAAACGCTTGGTCACTGAGAAACCTGCTCTACTTGGCGTGAGTTCCCAAATGACGGGGGTTGGGGCACCCTCGCATTCTGAAAGTGGTTCGAACTATGGCCTCGACGTTGGAGGGGTCGCGGGGATGGTAGCAAACGCAGCTGCCACTGCAGCAAGTGCGACTGTTTCCGGCGTTGTAGGAATGATTGGCGCAGGGGCTGGTCTGAGCGTACAAACGTCAGCAATGAAACTGCAATGGTACGTATCCATCTCCAGCCTCTCATTTTGGTGCCAAAATGGACATTGCTATAGCATAGATCAACTGGACAAGGCAGACTCACCTCCGATCCCAGAGTCGTATGTCTACCTCCTTGGCGTGCAATGCATCGTCTCGTTGTGCGAAGGTTTCGCTTCCTTCACCGGGCCTCTTTACACCTCCATTGTGGTACAACGCCCGCGTACAGCCGGAGACCCTGTTATCCGTGCCCCACCAGCTCTCGATCTGGCCACTTTATCTCTGGATGAACCCGCGACGCGACACCTTCACATTGTTCGCTCGATGGTAGATAACGGCTGGCCGGCCCTCCTGGCAGCTTTATCTTTCATCATCTCTACCAACCTTTCCGATGAACTCTTTGTTGATGTCCTCACGAGCTGTCAAGCGATGACAAATGTTGCCGGAATGCTCGGACTGACAACACCTAGAGACGCATTCCTCACGAGCCTCGCGAAATTTGCCATCCCTTCACGCGTGGTCGCGAGCTTGGAGTCGTATATCGAACCTCCGACACCTCGTTCGGGAGTATCACTGTCCGAAAACTTGGGACTGACTTCTCCTTTGCAACCCCCGGGGTTATCGGAGCGGAACCTCGTCTGCTTGAAAGTATTGGTATCAAGTGCCCTTTTCCTCGCGGGAAGCCTTGGGGAGAGTTGGTACGGTATCATGGAGGCACTTCAAAACGCAGACTATGTCCTCACGATGAAGGGTTTGCAGCCTTCTTCTGGAAGAAGAGGAAGTACGTTCATCGGTGGTCCTAACACGCCGACCCGGTCGGTCTCCGGAGCAACGGGTGGTACATCCGAAGCTGGGAAATCATCGCACCCCCAACAGCCTGCGCGACATTCGCTTTTGGCAGATATTGACCCCGACAACGTCCAACTTGCCATACAGCGTCTCTTCGAGGCTTCCAAGAATTTGGAAGATTCGGCTTTCCAGGATTTCGTGAATGCATTGTGTAAGCTGAGCTCGGAGATGATCAGGATGCAGTCCGATGCGACGGAGGCGCTCGGCGAGGCGGAGAATACAGACGAACTTGCTGCTTCTGTTTCTTCTGCTACCCTTTCTCCTCGAAATGACCTTCTCCATCGGAGGCGCGTTAGCGGAATTCATCTGCCGAGGACTTTGGTGAGTTTGGTTTGCATGGCGGTTAGTAGCGACGAACTCATTTGTATTTCGAAGCGCTCCGGGGACTTTGGAGTGGAAAGACTGGGTACAGTCGCCATGCTCAACATCCATCGACTCATCTACAGAGCTCCGGAAGTCGCTTGGAACACGACCACCGGGCATCTACTGTCTATTATTAGTCTCCCTTCTGCACCGCAGGCTATCCGTGTTCAAGCTGCCCGCGTCCTCGATGAGATATTGGTCATCGTCCCCCGGAATCTATCGACCGGTGGAGATCTCCAAGTTACGGCTCAGCGCCGCGTGTTGGGCGTCCTTTCCAAACAGATCGTGCCTACATCGGAGGCTGGCGCTGCTGGTACGAGCACGAACGTCGAGCTACGTCGTATGGGGCTCGAAGCGCTACATCAGATACTCCAGGCATCCGGACACACGCTCGTCGTCGGATGGGGTAGTATATTCGAAATGCTCGGTAGTGTATGCAAACCGCCCGTCCTCATGCGCACGACTTCCAGCGATTCAGTGAGCACATTGTCGTTGCAAGACCATCGCCCCAAGCCGCTTTCCTTGGGATACAATAGCGAACGTGGATATACGGCCCTCATCAAGATCGCTTTCCAGTCCCTCAAATTGGTGTGTGATTCTGTGTCGTCGCTCTCGCCGGAAGATCTCCGGCTGTGCATCAGCACGCTAGGTCAGTTTGGTCGGCAGGCGGATACGAACATCGCGCTCACTGCAGCCGAGAGCTTACTCTGGGGTGTCTCCGACTCAATACAGTCCAAAAGGAAAGACGCGGAAGAAGAGCCGGAGTATAGCGCGTTGTGGATGTTCCTTCTCCTCGAAGTCCTCGGCTTATGTACCGATGCCCGTCCCGAGGTTCGCGTCGGCGCCATTCAGACGTTATTCCGCGCCATGCAGCTCTACGGTGCGACGCTCAGTCTAGACACGTGGAACGATTGTATGTGGAAGATTACGTTTCCGCTGTTGGATGCGATTTCCATGGAGACGCGACGGATTCCTCCCGAGAGCGCTGGTCCACCCTCGGCGCATCCGTTGGGGTCGACGCCGGATCAGGCTTGGGACGAATCGAAGAGTCTGGCGTTGCAATCGATTGGATCGATCATCAAAGAATTTGTCGTGTCCAAGATCATGCACCTCTCGACGTTCTCGGACGCTTGGAAAGTCTTCGTCGCGCACATCCAGGATACGGTTCTCCTTGACCGACGGCCACTCAGTACGCCCGCCTTGCAGTGCCTCGACAGGGCCATCGGATCGCTGTCCGGCGCTACGGATGAAGCCACGCAGCCTCGCGTTGCAGAAGCGTTGGAGTGTGCGTGGCAGGCTTGGAACGATATCGGGGGTGCGGTGTTGCAGGTTGGTCCGCCGCAGTTCTCGCCACGGCATGCCAGCGATGTGGTGGCGGCTGGTTTGCACCGCGCATTTACGCAGGAAAGCCTGGTGGCGTTTCTTGATGTCGTTCGAACGATGCGGCGGATGAGTCGGCAACATACGCATACGGAGTGGTCGTTGGCGCGTTTGACCCGTCTCATGGAGATTTTGAAAGGTGGGTCCTGCTTGGATAGGGTGGTGGATGCGTTCGTTATATCTGATGTGGGAATGGTTAGGCGTTCTCACGTACCCCAACTCTCTGGATTACAGACCGGATGTGGACGCGCTGACACCGGTGCAGGTGAGTGAGAGAAAACGGCGGTGTCGTCACTTGTGACTAGGTAGTATTCATGGGATACCACAGGCATCTATCATCGACATTGTCCAGGCCGTTGACCTCGCCGAGTCCGGCGTGCCGTCGCTGATCATGCGAGACCTTTCTGAATACAGCACCCTCGCCTTCCTCGCAGGGTTCCACACCCACCCCACACTCGTGTCTGCCCCCGGATCGCCCATCACGCCCGTGCAGACCTCCACGCGCAAGCACGTCACGTATATTGGACTGTCGAAAAAGACAATGCCGACACTCGTCAATTTGTATACGCGATTCAAGGATCATGCGGAGATTTATGAAGATGGGACGCTCGAGGCCGTTCTCTCGGTGAGCGTCGACCGTCTGGATCCTCCGCGTTATTAATTTGCTCGCATTTCTCTTGGGTTTCTCGTCACGCTTAGGCTTACGGGATCCCGATCAAGCTCAAATATGAATGTCCCGCACCGTCCAAGTTTGGCAAGGATGTCCCATTGTGGAAGACGGCGACGACGTGTTTTTTGAGTATCGTGACGGAATGTGTGAAAGCGTTGTTGAGGTTGGGAGATGGTGCGTGTTTGATTTTTTTCCTGTATGTTGTTGTCGAGGGCTCACTCGGAGAGTGCTCGTTAGCGATATCGGATACACGAGCGGAAGCTATTTGGAGGCAGATTATCGAAGGTTTCCGTGGTGGAATTAATGCGGATTGGTACGTGGTCCGACGTTGATTCGTTTCGTGACTGAATGCTTGGCCGCAGCTCTATAGCGGAGACGTTTAGTCTAGAGGAACAAGAAACAGAAGAGAATTTCGACCTTGCGTTGATCAGCTCGCTTGAGATTGATCTCATCCCTCACCTGGGCGGCCCACGCGTCCCGGACTACCTAGTCGATCAACTCGCCAAGATTCTCCATCAAGGTAGTCAACTGTACAAGTTCCCATTTCACACCCCGCGTTCTGGTTCACCGGGCCTTGGGGACTGGAACAACTCGGTC
>QGOH01007606.1:0-13499 GCA_003313155.1 Boletus sp. MG95
ATTGGGATGGAAGGGGGCCCGAGCGATTGTATACGAGTGGGCTATAAGTGAAGCGATCGGGTCAGGGGCTACATGTGCTATAGGCATGCGTGACCGATCAAAAGTTCGTGACAGACATGACAGACGTGACAGACGTGCAGAGGTAAAAGCAGTGACCCTACAAAGGGTGATAAGGAAGAAAGTTCCCAGGGTCACGTGCTGTGGAAGATAAGATAAGATAAGGAAAAATGAAGTAAAAGTAAACGAATAAATCTACGATAGGGGTTTATGAGAGTAGCGTTCGTAACACCTTGTTCTCTGTTGAAAGACAATGAAATGAGGTTGTTGGCATCGTTGTTGTTGTTGCGGCATTTGTGGGATGATCTGTGAGAGGTAGAGGTGATGGGGGATGGAGAGACGTGACCTGGAGTTGCTACCCAATGCATGTACATATCCTCCTTGTTTGCCATTTGTATGTTGGATATCCAATTAAATGTACCAAGATTTGACAATATTGCATATCTCTGTGGAATCAGGGGTGAAAATCATGATAACTGCAATCTATGCTCTCATGTACTGTTGTATATACCATATCACAACCCATTTGTGTATTACTTCTATGGAAAAGTGTATTGATATTCACCGAGATGTTGATTATTTCAAATCTCAGTGGAATAGGGGTTGTAAATGTTAAAATAACCCTCCTCAACCTGAACCTATTTAGAAAAAAAATGATACAATCAGGAAGTTTTTTCCCCAGTGGCAAATCTTGACTCAGTTCATACCCTTGTCTCGTCAGCTGCAAAACATGACCTGGAGTTGGATCAAATAGACATTTCAACAGTGTATCTCAATGGAGAGCTAGAGGAAGACCTATACATGCACCCTCCAGAAGGTATTCCTATCCAGCCTGGATATTGCTGGAAGCTCTGATGCTCCTTGTATGGTCTCAAGCAGGCTGGACGAACCTGGAACAAAACTCTGGACCAGAAACTTGGAGAACTCAGCTTCACCCGTTTGGACGCAGAGACATGCCTTTATGTCTACCGAAAGGATGGACATGTCTGTTTTCTTGTTGTTTATGTCGATAATCTACTTCTGGCCACTAGCTCCCAGAAGTTCATGGACTCCATCAAAATGAAACTTTCTTCCAGTTTCAAAATGCAAGATCTTGGAGAAGCCAAGTTTCTTTTGGGAATCAAGATCAAGAGGAATCACGAGCTTTGAACCATCTCTCTATCTCAATCACAGTACTCTCGCACAGTCTTGGAATGCACC
Source organism: Boletus sp. MG95 (assembly GCA_003313155.1). NCBI lineage: Eukaryota > Fungi > Basidiomycota > Agaricomycetes > Boletales > Boletaceae > Boletus > Boletus sp. MG95. Next base: position 1,258 of record QGOH01007606.1, read on the forward strand.
AGCATGTCTGCTTGAAAACCTGTATGGACTCCCATGGCACACAACTCCCATCTCTCTGCAATTGATCCAAACAATAATCACAGTATTCCAGAAATGATTATTGAAGGACATCAAGTCTCCTACCTCACCGTCATTGGTTCCTTGATGTATCTCATGCTTGGAACACGTCCGGATATTGCATATGCAGTCAGAACACTTAGCTGTTACAGTGCAAAACCCAAGTTCATACACTGGGAGGCAGCTAAACGAGTATTCAGGTACATTCAGGCCATAAAGGACATGGAACTCCGGTTTGATGGAACTGAAATCTCAATGGACCTGGACTTCCATGGGTACTCCGATGCTGGATGGTCTCAGGATCCCGATAACTCCTGATCTACTTCTGGTTTCCTCTTTATGAGCAATCATGGAGCTATCTCATGGTCTAGCAAGCAACAAAGCATGGTTGCACTTTCCACCACAGAATCGGAATACATTGGACTTAGCAATGCTGGGCAACACTTGGCATGGTTACAGACCTTCTTTGATGAAATTGGACACAAGCAAAAGGTCCAACAAAACTGTTCTCTGACAACCAAGTGGCCATCATTCTATGTTGTGATCCACAGTTCCGAGCATGGACCAAGCACATTCAATGGAAATATCACTTTATTAGAGATGACCTCATTGGAAAGGGAGAGGCAATTGTTCGCTATGTTCCAACTGGAGACATGGTGGCAGATATATTCACAAAGCCACTTGTGAGAGATCAACACTGGAAGTTCATTAAAGCTATGGGACTACAGTTATACTCGAGTGGGAGGGACAGTATTCATCAATAGTCCAACCCTGAGCCATGCCGGTTCCGACACTTCTGATTCCGGAACCATCATTCTGAATTAGTGTTCTGGCACTACCGTTCCGAGGCTTTTCGAGGATTTTTTCCTGCGCTCTTCCGAGGGTTCTGAGATTATCATCTCGAAACAGTTTCGGAAACATTCCGGAACTGGTTCCGTAATTTTCCCATGCTCTTCTGAACTTGGAATGTTCAGAATCAGCTTCCACTTCACTTAGGTCATTTTATCAAACATTACAAATAACATAATACAAGTATAACTTCGCACACAACACATACATATATGTCTTTTTCTTACTAAGACACACCTCAGTCGTTTACCACCATCTCTGGCAGCAGCTGAGTCTGGGCATCTCTGCCCTCTTTCATAGATACTGTCAGTGACGAGGGTCGCGATAGCTTCATGTAGTAGTAGTTAGCATGCTTAAGAGCACAAAGTTCTCCCTGGTGCGCCCATTGACAGTGACATTCTGGTCTATGAGGCTGTGGAAATAGTGAACCAGAATGGTGATGCTACTCATGTACGATTTCTACAGAAAACATGAAAAGAGGTGCGTGGGGGAGGAATATATGACATGGAACACCCACTCAATACATATATCATGGGCCAATATGGCCTTCCACCTCATGATGATATCAGGGCAAGTCTGGCTTAACTTCAGGAAGGTGGCCAATCTGCTTACGACCTAGGGTTGGACTGCCTCAGTGAAGTCAATATTCTATCATGCTGCTGTACACACTGTGGGATGCAGCGTCATCCCATCTCTCCGACACAGCGAACTTGTATCCTTGATCTAGATGTGAAATGCCACAAGCTGGAAATCATCCGGACCCTCCTGTGATGTGCCTGAGCCAGTGGTGGTCTTTGGGTCTGTGGTGTGGACAGTACACTCCCTCAGTGATGCGACTGACAGTGGGAGGGACTTTTCCCTCTCTGGCCTTCTTGGGAGTGGCCATAGTTGGCTTCTTCTTCAGGCTGATGGTGAGTGTTATGTTTCATAGCGCATACTTGGAACCTTCGGCCAAGTTTCGCTCTGCTTCAACAAACAGTTGTGTTTCTGGCTTTTTCTGCATTCCAACAGGCCCCTTGCATGTAGGAGCTGTCAGCATTTGTTCAATACAGGGATAGGCCTGGCATCACCATCTGCCTGCATGCTAAGTTTCCTTGGAGTATCTGCATCACCTGTACTTTGATCGAAGGTAAATGTCATGGCATAGACAAAGAGGACTCACTTGTTAACCCTGTAAAAAAGTGGTTAGATCTCCTCGCAGCTGCATGTGGATGTCTGCAACCAAGGAACTTCATTTACTCCGCCTATGGGCCATTGGCAGGACCTCTGGTGTAAGTCTGGCCTTCTGAGAGGGCACCACATCTGTCTCACTTCTATCCTCTGATGTTCTGGGAGGAGGCGCACCACCATCAGATTTATATCCATCTTGGCACTCTGCATCCATCCAAAGAAGAATTATTCCCTGCTGAATCTATTCCTACATTTACATTGGACTAACCAGGAAAGCTCGAATCCAGCAGATCATCCAAGTGTGTTGTTCAGTCCATGGTGGCAACAGGATCACTGGCTTGATGTGTGTTGGGGAGACACCCTGGACTAGATGATGTAGCTAAGCAGATTATTAGCCCACTGATCAACAGGCAGAACAGTGTGGACCTACCTAGCACGAGAGCTGCCACCTCCTGTACACTCATGGTACCCTGGCTTGTGGAGGGAGTAAAAGGCTCGATGAAATCTATTCTAATAATCAGATGGATGGATGATAAACTGGTAGTACCATGCTAACCTCCCATGCTGACATCCTGATCCATGTCGAAGCCTACCAGCGCTGTTGTCATTCCAATCTCAATTTCAGCAGGTGTCTCCTTCCCCTTCCCCTTCCCCTTCTCCATATCCATCTCATTTCCCTTCTTGTCCTTTCTGTGCCCTTTCTCCACCTCCTTGTCAATTGCACTTATAACTGTTTCCTTCTCCTTCTCCATCATGCCCTTCTCCTTCCCTATGTCTGTCTCTGTCTCTGTCTCTCTTACCTGCCCTTTCCTCTCATCCAGTGCCTTCTCATATCCTTCTCCCTCCTTCTCGGGCTCCATATGAGTGTCCCCTCCTCTCTTCACAACCTCCTCCTGTGGGGTCTTGACTGTCTCACCCACATCAATGACATCCTCAACATCCATCTCCCTCACCTGGTCAGTGTTGCTCTCAATGTCTCCTTTGTTATCCTCGACCAGGTGCAGTCTCAGGCCTGCTGTTCCATTCACAAGTCCGTTTGGATGTTCTAATTGATGTTAATACCCTAGTTGAAGGCATATAAATACTACTTGCCTGTAATTCTTGCCCTCCCCCTCCTGATGATTCGAGCGGATTGAAGGGAGAACCCATACCATTCACCAACTGCATCGAGCAGCTGATTCCATTCGTTGTCTTTTCTGACCTGTGTCACAGCGAAGCCATACATTGTCCCACTTAGGCATGGCCCAAGTGAGGAAATGTAATGGTGCCAATCTACAAACACAAGAGACATCAGGAAGGAGGTTGGGGTCCAGTAGGACTTACCTAGGTCATTGAGGTCTATGGCCTCCAGGTCGCCATAGACCTTGTTCCTGGGGTGCTTCCACTAAGCGTTCACACTCCAGGGGTCATGATGGCCAACCACGAACTCGCTGATGAGGTAAATGTTGAAGTATTGGATGCGGGTATTTTCATCCAGGTCCACCCCCAGGCGGGAGCACCCAAGGATGAGCTGTTTGAGGATAGTGTCCATCATGATGAGCATATGCAGAAGAAACTCGACCCCTGTGTTGTTGAGTTGGCCACGCAACTTGTGGAAATAGCTATATAGCCCATAAAAAAGATAATAGCACCAGAGGAACGATGGTAGGTGGATGCCATAGAAGCCTGGAATCTGAGTCTTCAATGTAGGAGCAGATGAGGGAGGCATCGCCTCGTATACCGAGTCCATGGAAGCGTGAATCGTATGGTGCACAGTGTAACAAAGTTTGGGGATAAACTCGATTATGGCCATGTTGTACCTATTTCCAATGACATCCCGAGGATAGAAGAGGTCAGACATGGTTATGGCGAGGATGGATATATGGTGCGGGGTCCAATCTCATGATTACACTTCATAATTATATATATATTCTGTGTGAATTCACCAAAAGGGAACAAAGTTTGATGTGTACTATAAATAGTGGAGGAATCATGGCTTGCCATCATGTTGATATAATTGATGGCTCGCATGCACTCACAGGATATATGATCTGTCAATATGTATTTGTGTAATGAAGTGATGGAGATTTGCCATGTTTGGCACATCAGCACATGACTGGTGAGGTGTGCATGAGCATGCCATGTAGTAGGAAGTGAGTCTAGGGGAGCATGGCAAGCTTTGCGGGTCGACATTTGTATGTAGCAAAGTGTCTGCGGTGATATAGCATACTGGCCAGTAGCCCCAGTGATGCTCAGCAGGCTCAGCCGGTGTCTAGGTGTTTCTAGTAAGTTTTATACAACTATGGAAGATACTATACCGCATTGCTAGTGATGCTCAGCAAGCTCGGCAGTTGTCCAGATGTGTCAGGTAAGTATCACACGACTTGTGTAGGATGATATGGGTGCCTGGATGTGTTGAGTAGGTATCATAGCACTTGTGCAGGAGAGTCCCTGCACCTACAGTGCTGCTCGGCAGGCTCAGCAGGTGTATAGGTGTGTCTAGAAAATCTTATATGATTTATATATAGGACAATACATTACAACTCTAGCAATGCTCGGCAGGATCAGCAGGTCTGCACCTGCATCTAGCCAAGTGGTTAGAAAGACCCACAAACTCCACACTTGCTCGCCATCTGCGTTCGAGATATTGGCACACAGACACTGTGAGACAATGATATACAGATACGTGCATTGCAGTATTGGTACAGTTATACACAATAACAACTAGGAGCTGAGGAGGGTTGCGCTGAGAGAGGCCTCATCCTGTATTCAAAAAGTCCAGCAGGCCAATCGGAGCTCAGACCAAGTGCATGCTACCTAGGCTGGAAATGGGACTCTCTGATTTACCTAGACACATTTGTTATTTGACTGTGAAAGACGAGATGTAGACTTACTCAGGCCTGGGCTCATGGCTCCTTGCATGCCAGTGGAAGGGACAGCAGATGGACTGGCAGTATCTATTCGGAAATTCAGCTGCACAAATGAAACTATGTTATGAGAACATACCTTCCATGACGATGTCATCATCAGGGTGGTGCACCTCTAACCACACCACCGCTGTCACCAGTTCCATTGCAACATCAGAATCCCTCACCGTCTGTGTCACCTCTGGCTCTGGCTGCCTTCTCAACTTCTTCTTCTTCCTCTCCCCATCCACCTTCCCCTTCCCCTTCTTCTTTTTATTCACCTTCTCTGCCTCTTTCTTCTCCTTCATGCTGTCCTTGTCCCTCCTCCTCTTTCTCTCCCTCACCTCTCCCTTCTCCCTTCTTCCTTGCCTTTTCCTTTCCTTTTGCCATTTTATCCACCTCCTGCGCTGCCGCCACCTCTTCCACCCCCTCCTGCACTTCCACCTCTTCTTCCCCATGCTTGCTCTGTCCTTCCTCCTCACTCCTGCCATCATTCCCCATTTCCATCTGCTCCTCTGCAGCTGCACACCCCTCCACCTGCCCCCAATCCGCCCTTTCAGACTGTCCCTCCTTGTCTGTGTCCCTCTCCACATCTGGCACCTTGTCTATGAAGAAATCTGCACCGACCACCACACCTGCCATTCCATACATGAGCTGCTCTAATGGTTATGTTGACAATCACTAAATGTCACTCCAGAAGTCATCAAATTCACGCTCACCTTTTACCTTTGCTGGTTTGGCTCGCAGAGGAGTGCCATACCATTGTCCAACTGCATCTAGCAGCCAGTCCCAGTCAGCGCCCTTCTTCACTAATGAGATCTTGTGATTGTAAGCCTCTCCATTGAGGAGGCTACCAAGGGCAGCATCATATTTCTTCCAATCTACACCAATCATCAGATCGTGACGAATGCATTCTAAATGACCGCTTACCTAGTGTTTCAGGATCGACACGTTCAAGATCGTAATCAATGTGGGCTGGGTTCATGTGCCAAGTGTCAACACTCTATGGATCATGCCGAACAATGTCGAATTCGGTGACCAAGTAGTCATTGAAATATGGAAACCTTGTGTCGGCGGTGAGATTGTGGCCTAATCTTGAGCAGGGAACCACCAGCTGCTTAAGCCGTGTCCATCATGACAAGCAGCCCCTCCAGGAATGTTGTTCCCTCGGAGTGCAGCTCCCTGCGCTACAAGTGGAAATATGAGTACAAGCCTGAAAGTATATAATACCCACAGAGGAGCTGCTGGAGGTGGGCCACATAGGACTGTGGGAATCATGGCTTCACCATTGGAGTTGTGGAGGGGGGTGCCGCTTCGTATAAGAGCCCCAATGGCTCACCATGATGGATTGCAACAGAGTATTGCAAGAGGGGTGTGAAGGTCAGGATGGTTTTGGCATATTTGTCATCAGCGACAGTCATTGGGTAGAATAGATTGGACATGGTGATAGGCTGTTTGTGGATTGTGTGACACCACGGCATATTGTAGATTTATATATACAACATATGGGAATCAGTTACCCAAATAGGCAGCTAGTGTCCCCACCCTCCTGTGAAGGCATTATTCGCTGAGATAAAACTTTGAAGGTGACCGGTGTCCTCATCAGTATAATTTGTATTGTGATCCAAAGTTGGTCATCTGCACCTCGCTTCCAGTGACGTGTACCAATCAGGGTAATCAGGCCAATTGTGTTCAGCAAGTTTGCTGTGTCTGCCGATGTGTCTATGGAAGTGTAGGAAGTGTAGTAAGGACGATAGCATGATCACTCTAGTTTCCAGTCGTGCCCAGCAAGCCCAGTGGCTTTTTAAATGTAGTACCTCTGGCTGGTATGTGTGAGATGACTCATGTGGGATGATATCAACATTACAACTCTAGTGATGCTCGGCAGGCTCGGCAGGCGTGTGTCTAGCAAATCTTATACAACTTATGTAGGATAGTATATCCCAGCTCTAGTGATGCTCAGCAAGCTCAGCAGGTCTGTGCATGTATTCAGTCAAGTGTACGCATGTATGCTGCATGATTTGCAGTACCTCTATTCATGCTCTGCATGCTCTGCGGGTATCCAGATGTGTGAAGTAAGTGTGACATGACATGACTCACATAGGATGATGGTATCAGGCTCTAGGTGTGTCTGGTACGTGTCATACAAGTTATGTAGGATGACACACCACACCTCTAGTGATGCTCAGCAGGCTTGGCGGGTGTCTGGATGTGTCCACAGGCCTTGCAGCAGAGTGTACTTAGTACCCATGTATCACAGTAGTGTGGTATCATTTATCGCACATCATACATTGTTGCTTGCCCCGAATGTATATGCGGCAAATGCTAGGTACATCACATGGGCACATAAATCATCCCACATTCAATTACTCCATATAGTCCGTATACATGTGGTTGATGCTGCAAAGGAGCACTTATCCACAAATACACTATGCTATTGTCATGAACCCTTTGCCCTCAATGACTTCTTCTGAGGGGGAGAACACATAGTAGCAATATCTAAAAGTTGTAATTGCATCAGAACCATTAGGGTATTATGATCATGGAAGTACTCACTGCTTCCAGAATGCTTGTGCTTTCCCCTAGCTGTTGCCTTGGTCATGGTCGGAGGTTTGGAGGCAGAGGCAAATCCTGTGTGTGTTGTCAGGGTTTATCCAAATTGGCATATGACAGGGGACTACTTACTTGACAAGCTGGCCTCACTTCCCGTTCTTCCCTTGGCTTCCTTTTGCTTCTCCTTCTCCTTCTCCTTCTCCTTCCCCTTCTCCTTCTCCTTTCCCTTTCCCCTTTCCCTTCTTTATGTCCTCTGCCTGTCCCTCCATTTCATCCTCCTCCTTGTCATCACCCTCCTCTCCCCTGTCCCCAGAGTCACCTTCTCCATACCCCAGCTCTCCCTTGACACCTCTATGACACCTCCCATGCTCTACCCCACCACTCCCTTCTGTCTCCCAGTCCTTGTCTCCATCCGCACCCACCTCCCCAATCTTGTTGTTGTCCACTGCCTCAGGGTCGAATGGGTCCTTCGGCTCTCAGCCATAGTCAACCCATATCCTCATGTACAGGTCATCTGTATCACTGTTAGTGTACAGTGAATATGGAAAGTGTATGCCATACCCATTCACGGGCCAAGCCATGTCATCATACCACTGACTCACCTCTGTCAGCATCCCCTCCACAGTATCGATTGGTGGTGGCTCAGAGGGGATCAAACCATCAAACCTGCAAATACATGTCCAAAAAGGTCAGGGAGGTCCCTGGCTGCTGCGTCATATTTAGTTCAGTCTGGTTCACATCGATCAGACAGATGGCGCACACCACAAAGTATCTGGCAGAATTGCTCACCTAGTGTGTCAAGAGCCAGCTGACTGATATTTGGCATCTTGCTCATGTGTGACCTGCAATATGCCCTCACGTACACCAACTTGTGGCACCTCACCACTGCCTCTGTGACCAGAAAGCGGTCGAAGTGGTGGGAGCACCATTGTGGTCCCATTTGATGTGTGACTGTGGCCTAAAGCTGGAAGGAGGTCCACACACTGTTGAGGTGGAGGAGGTTCTGCACTAGGGCTGTCCACATCTTCAAGGGCCGGATGCGTAGACAATCTTTGTGCTGGAATATCGTCACCAGAGCATACCAGTGGAAGATGAGTCAGAGGATCACTTCCTCATAGATCTGGGGACTCTGAAAAATAACCTCAGTGGAACCCCTGTCCATACTTGCCTGAGCGACTGCAATCATCACTGGTGCTGTTCACTTTGTGCTGAAGTGTACAGATATGGTGGCCTTGATGCACGAGGTGAGACGGCCCTCGTCAGGTTGAGTGGATGGAAATGAATGATAGTTCATGAGTGGTGTGTGGTGAACAGATGGTCAGATGCTGCTGAGACAGTTTTATAGCCTACATCACATGGGAATCTATTGTTACAAATAAGTGCATGTGTCACGAATATCGAAGTGGTGGCCTGATCGGGTTATATTACAGTCCACATCGTCCATCCATACCTATTTGGGTCATTCCGCATAAAGCTGTCAAGGGTGTTGGCAATGAGAGGTTGTGTCAACCCCCCAATATATAGTCTGTATGTACATGTGGACAGTGAAGTGTATATGACTATGTAGCATCACTCATTGCATCACTAGTGATCTTTGGGACATCGGGCATCTTTGCACACATATTTGGTGTTTCGTATCTGTGCTGGAAGCATAATATGGACTACCTCTCATACTGTTTGGCAAGCTTGGTGGCCTTCATAAGCCTATGTTTCAACCTTTTCAATGGCATTCACATGTATAACCCTATTCAGTGATGCGTCATGTAACATGTCTAACTACCGTGTGCTTACCACGTTCTGCTGGCCAAGCAAATGAGATGCACTAACCCTTCTTCCCCTTCCCCTTCCCCAGCTTCCTCACTCTCCCCTTCCCCTTCCCCTTGCTGTCAGCCACCTCTGTGGGTGCAGCCACCATCTCTGTGTCAGTAATACCCTTGGCATCCTGCTCATCATCCTCCTGTATAAAGAGAAGACCTAAACCAGCCATTCCCTTCACAACTCGTTCCACATTTCCTATTCAAAGTTAGATCTGTGTGCATACAATAAACTTACAATCCACCTTGTTCTGTCCTCCATGTATTGCACAACGAGAGTTCATACCATTGTTCCACAGCCTCCAGCAGGACATTCCACTCTGCTGCGAGCTTCACCGAGGGCAGCTTGCTGCGATACTTCCGTCCGCTAAGCGCCTCGCCGAGGGTGTTGTCGTACTGCACCCAGTCTAATGGCCGTTTCCTCAGTGCATTGTAATGCGTGCTTGAGGTCTGACAACTTGCCTAGCTCATAAGGGGAAATTCCTTCGAGGTCAAGGTCCTTGTTGTCTGGATGCCTGCGCCATGCGTTGACGCTCTCCGGATCGTGGCGACCAACGACGTATTCGGTGACCAAGTAGAGGTCGAAGTACTTGCACTTGATCAGTGGATCAAGATCGCTTGCCTTAGAGCAGCCTATCACGAGTTGCTCTATGACTGTGTCCAGCATCACCAGCATCCGCTGGAAGAGGTCAACTCCCACACGATTCAGCTGCTTCCGCCTCTGGTGGAAGTAATCATACAGGCCGTAAAAAATGTAATACCGCCATAGACATCGTTCGAGATGTGTCACGTAGTAACGCGGGACCTTTGTCTTGAGGACCGGAGTCGCAGATGGGGGGATGGCTGCGTATATAAGGCCAAATGGTCTGTCGACGGGAGTGACGATGGAGTAACGAAGCAGTGGTATGTAGGTTAGAATAGCATCGTTGTATCTGTTACCAGCACCGAATGCAGGGTAGAGCAGGTCAGACATGGTGCGACGTTTGCTGTCAGGGTAACGACGACCCACACACATATATATTATGCAGCAATATGATATGGCCATCTGGACGGGTTACCTGTAAATAGTGCATAACATCCACGCTCTCATTTGGAGGACTATTGTCTCAAACAGGCGTTTGATGTAATCGATGTCCTGGATACGTCGGATCAGTGTAATAAATACTCACACCCAAAGTCAGTAATGAACCCGTGTGTCACTTCCATTTACGTGTACTGATTGGGATAGTCAGGCCAATTGTCTTCGTCAGGTACAGCCGGTCAGCCGACGTGTCTACCAAAGTTTAGTGTGGATGATACAGTAGAATAACGAGCAGCATTTCCAGGCGTGATCTGCAAGCTCAGCGGGTGTCCAGGCATGTCGAGCAAGTGTTATGCAATGGATGTAGGATGATACGGGCGTCTAGGCCTGTCTAGTATGTGTCATACGACTGATATATGATAATGCATCATACCGCTAGTGATGCTCGGCATGCTCGGCGGGTGTCTAGGAGTGTCTAGCAAGTGTTGTGCGACTTGTGTAGGATGATAAATCGCATTCCCAGTCACACTCGGCAAGCTCGGCGGTGTCTTAGACTTAATACCCATGGACCAGCAGTCGTGGTTATATAACCCTGGTCTCACTTTCCCAGATGTATACATGGACGCCATCGTACATGTAAGGGATACGGATAAGCTGTATGCTACTTCCGTGGAGCCCCGACCCAAGCTGGCCTCTTATGAGGTGGGGAACGGACTGCAGAAACATCTATAAACGATCAGTACCGTTTAGTGTATATGGCGAACACATGATGAACTGAGGATACGTACTACTTCCAGAACGCTCGCGTTTGCCAGTCGCCGCCTCGTTGGACTTGGGAACAAGTTGTAGGACAGTAGTAGACACTGGATGCAGGATCAGAGGTTGTTCATGTCGAGAGAAATATGGGTGACTTACTTGATGGCCCAGGTCCATCCTCCTCGTCCTCTTCGTCCACGTCCTCTTCGTCCCCGTCCTCTTCATCCCCGTCCCCGTCCCCGTCCCCGTCCCCGTCCTGATCCTCTTCATCCCCATCCCCCTCATCCTCTTCATCCCCATCCTCCTCCTCCTCCTCGGTTTCTTCCTCTTCATTTTCTGATCCACTTCCAGCTTCCTCCGCAGCTTCCCCCTGATCTCCTGTGCCATCCCCAGATTCCTCCTCATCTTCCTTGTCACTCCCATCATCCACACTTCGAATCTCTTTGTCCATATCCTCATCACCCACAGCAGGGTCGAATGGGTCCTTTGCTAGCCACCCTTTGTCTAACCACACAGAGGTATATGGATCGTCTTGACAATCATCAGCGTAATGGAATATCGAATACAGCATGTGACTTACCAATCACGGGACGACTCGTGTCGTCGTACCATTGGATCGCCTCCATCAGAGACCTCTTGATGAATCCTAGTGGCTCTATGGAGGGGATGATACTACCAGTTTCCCTTCTGAAGAAGTTGGGTAGCTCGTCCATCCTTGCGTGGTACTGAGTCCAATCTGTGTGATCTCGGTCCCTATCACGGACGTCCCATGCGACAGAGGCACTCACCTAGTTCCCCCAGTGATGCGCGACTAAGGTTGGGTCTTCCACGGCGATCCTGACAGTAGAGGCTTACATACACCGGCTCATGGCGTCCCACCAGGACCTCCGTGACGACGTAGCAATCAAACTCATCGTACCGCCATCTGGGTCCCACGGCCTGTTTGTTGACACAGGTGCTCTCGAGGCGGTTCCAGACCAGGTCGACGTACAGGAAGTTTTGTGCCAGAGTCAACCACCGCCTGTACGGCTTGATGTCCAGCTCGATGTCTCGATTCAGGATGGCCGCAAGTATATATCGACGGTAGAGGAGGTGGAGAATTGGTTCGGCATAGATCTCCGGGACCTGGAATCCAGC
>QGOH01007618.1:0-13950 GCA_003313155.1 Boletus sp. MG95
ATACGCTTGCGACAAGGTGCTGTATGTGAACACGCGATCAATACCGTACCGTTCCAGAACAAGTGTTATCTGGCAAACGCCACAAATACTGGCCAGCCTGAGACGGTCTGCACGTGGGTTTCACGGGACGACGTATGTACGACCTCGTCGCGATGGGCGTTGCTTGACGTCGGATTAGGGATGTGAGCGCAGACCTTTGCAGTCTGATATGCGACAAGAGGAGAGGGGTCGACTGCCTTTGTCTGTGGTTACTTAAATACCGTGCGAAAAGAGCAAGTGTAGTCCTTGAATGCGACCACGATGAACTCCAACGTTCCGCATGCCCAAAGCACACATCCCTGGGGTAGTTCAAGTACCTCAGCCCATCCCGGTCTTGGCTCGTCGCTGACCGACACGTTCGGTCAGTCAAGAACTCACTACCAGCCAGGGTACATGATGGTCAGTCACTCCGCCCCCATCCCCTCCTCTTCCTCGTCGACTCTTTTCGCAGTCTGCCCAACAACATAATGTACACGCACCCCAAAGCGCCCATCATACCGATGAGATACCCACCGTGCAAACCAAAGCAAAATTGAACCTCGCCCTCTCTCGCGGTGGCGCCTCCCTCTTTGGGGCCGACTCCATGTTCGAAAGCTCTTCCGCGTTGGTCCTGTCCCCTGCCCATGTCGACCATCGCTGATCCTTTTACTCATGCAGGCAGCGTCAGGCCTTTGCAGACACGGACGCACCCCCAACAACTTCCATCAATGATGTATTTCGAGAGTCACCCTTTGGTGCGTCGGAGAGGGCGCTACCCAGAGTATGTCGTAGGGTACTATAGTGTTTATAGCTTGAGACTAACACGCGCTTTGGTCAGGCATTCTCCCTGGATGGTTCTTCCTTCCCGTCACCCGTCCGTCCATCCCGCACAGACGCATCACCTTCCACAACCCCAATCAGCTACGTGATCGTGTTCGGATACCCCCCTGACAAGTATTCTGTGACTGTCGAGTACTTCAAATCGCTCGGAGCGGCCACAGAACCTGAACCCAATACGGAGATCATCAACTGCTTCAGAATTGGGTTTAGAGATCCCGGAGAAGCAGCACGCGTCGTTCGAAGGAACGGCGAGGTGTTGGGTGGGACTTGGATGATTGGTGTCAAGTGGGCTGTATGTTACCTGTCCTTTCTCGGTGCCTTTTGGATATTCTGGCTTCAACTATCTTCTAGAACTCGACAGCGGCAGCCGCAGATCTTGGATCGTCTCTGCGTGTACCCGATCTTGCAACGTCGACGACACTGTCTCAAAACCACTCGCAATCATCTGCAATGGCTATCGATGGCCCGTCCCCTGCAACCGTGGTGGGCACGCCAATTAAGCTTGCACCATCTGTCGCCGCTTTTCGCAAAGGACACGCGCCGGCCGCTGCCTCTTCTGCGCAAAAGATAGCACCTATATCAACGGTGCCATCCCAGGGACCAAGTCCCAGTAAGGGCATGCTTGGGCAGGTAACAGACTTGTTCTTTGGATGGTAGGTTATAGCATTGTATGTAGAGGGCAAAATGTCATGATCGAATAATACATTTGTTTCTTGGCAATCTCTGAGGGCCACGAAAGGTTTTATAATTCCTCTGGAACGTCAAAATCTGCAGAGTACCCATGACTTGTGGATCATGCGACGATGTCCATGCAGACCGTCCATGCGTGATTGTTAGGAGTGAACGAAATCCTTGCGTCACTAGCTCTTCCGGGACTACGGGTGTGGTCTTCCCTTGCACGCGGAACGCACCGATTGTGTCCAGCGCGTACGTGACATATTCGAGTCAAGGCAGCAAGCGTATCCTTGTCAACACTGGAAATCATGGCGATCCGGGATGTCGTGGAACGCCCCAGCACCACGAACTCGCCCAAAGTTGTGGAAACCCGATGCGGTTTACAGTGCGAGCGTCAGATACAACGATATGACACGAGGCCTATGAAGCGGGAGCGGAGAGAAAACACGTACATACAGGGTATCGTTTTCATTCAGGTTGTTACTCACATGGCAGTGTTCCCTCCCAGAGGACCTCGAGTGAATACCGCGCAGTGATATTCCGCCAACCTTCCGTCCTGCCACTGGCCGAGGTACCACATGCTGGTCTCCAATCCCGGAACGGTTGAAAGAATACTCGCTCGCAGTGAATATAAAATCTGGCGGCCAATCTGGAGTGAGGACTCGAAAACAAAAAGCTACCAATTTGAAAGTGAAGATCGGGTAATAGGTACGCTCTCCAGCTCGTACTCGTACTCGACCTCCACCCTCGGTCCATCTGCAAGGCGACTCAGTGACCAGGGAAGTAAACGAAAAGTAGAAACCACGCACTTCTTGGCTTCTCTGATTTCTTCCGAGGAGGCGTTTTTGTTGGTGCTTTTGCTTTTCGCTTGCCTAATACGACTTTTGATTTTGAGTGCGAGTGATCTTTTGTAGCATCCTCATCCCCCTCATCCGAGCCCTCGCTGTCTTCCTCCTCGGATGGCCCCTCGTCCTGTGGGACGTCCAGAGATGAAGACGAGTTAACCCCGGAGTGCTAGGACTCACCGCTATATCCTCCAGGTCGCTCAGGTCGCTCAACCCGGCTTCGTCTCCACTTATATCACTGACGAACTCGCCTTCAAACTCCTCTAACTCTTCGCCTTCGTCCTCCCCATCTGTCTCGTCATCCACCATGCCCAAGTCCTGCCCCTCCACTTCCTTTTCTTTCTCTCGGTCTAATATAGCCTGCCAGACACTCTCGTTCACGTTGAGTGGTGCATCACCATACGCCTTTGATTTCAGTCGTTCGATGAGCTCCTTCTCAATTGATTTTTCAAGATGTGCGGCAGAGAGAGCTTTGCGCTCGCGCGTTGCTTCTCTGCGGTCAAGTTTCTTCTTCACCCCAACGAGCTTTGGCCTACGTCGATGCATCATCAATGGCAGTCCAAGATGCCGAGGTCAAAAGAAACGAACTCTTGCCGTAGCTTTATACGCCTCATTTTAATGAGGTATTGTGTGATCTTGGTCACACGCTGCTTACATTTGTGGATCGTAAAATTCGGCCAGTACAGGAGTTCCTTGTCGATCTAGGGTTGTCATCGGTGTGTTGAATTCGACGGCGTGCTTGCGTAACTAGATGCTAGCTCACCTGCTCGAGTGCTCTCGAGTAATTTTTAGAAAGCGGGATCTTCTCCCACATCTTGGCGGGTGTATGCGCGCGTTCGATCGTCTTGACGTAGAGGTATAGTACACCTAGGAATAGACCACGACGCCAATCGATACCGGTGACACGCGAAGCAGGACGACAGCAGACCACGCACCTTCGTGTTCACGTACAGTTGCGTATCGAGAGTTTGCGAGTGGACATGACTGTCTGCTGCAGAATCCAGTGACGTTGTACTCGTTGCGACAGAAATTCTGTGTGGCAGTTCTGAAGAAACGGTGAGCGGCCAAAGACTTGGAGACGGGGGTGCGATCAGGAAGCGAACGGACTTTACTTTGTACGAGCAGAACTGGGTGTTGATCACGGACCATATCACGTCGTCGCTCTGCATGCTGGATGCTACGAGGTTGCGCTGGCCCTCTTTTCAGTTGCTTCGCTGTTCCCTCCAAAATTGAGGATATGAGAGATCACGTGACCATTTGACACCACTAGGTTGTCTCCGTTCACTCCGTTACTTTTTTCTGTGCAGGGTTCGGCCAGACTATTATTCTTCACATCCAGACAGGATCCAGGTTCTCGCATCGCTTCGAATTTCCGCGCTGGTGTGCCAGGACCAGCCTAGTAGCTCATGCACCTACCGGGTTATGGATCTCCCTAGAATATCATCGCGCGGCAACGCAGGGACCGAAGGACTGCAGTCGCTCCTTCTCGAACAACGGCGAATATCGCTTTGGTAGTAAACATCCCTGCGATAACACTCGGTACACCTCTCTATGCCCCTTTGCATCACGCGCCGCTGCTCCACTGCGGCTCCCCGAGGTCCTTCGATGGCGGGTTCTAACCTTGCGCGGCCGCCAAAGGCGACGACGAAACAGAATAAAAGCCCACGTTGTATACACCACTTGCTCTCTCAGCAGTCGTTCCCTCTCACACTCGCACCACTCTCACTCGATGCTTCTTCGCGTTCTCGCCGTTCTCGCATGTGCTGCGTACGGTGCAGCAGTGCACTGCACTAAATGCATTGGAAGGATCGAAGATTATTACTTGAACCCCTACTCGGTCTGTTACCGTGAAGTCGTAGGAACTGGACGCGTCACGCAATGCGAGTGAGTGTGATTTGGAGCACGTGGATTGCGAACCGAGGCTGACCCTGTTGTCGATACAAGCTATGCTCAGCTTCACTCTCCGGCGGGGTATTATTGTACATATGACGTGGGTTCTGGCTTCCAACATGTCATATCTCCTCATTAGATGGACTCACACTCATCGGAAATCGCTAACAGGCCGAGGGTAAAAGCGTCGGAGGTTGGCAGCTCTGCCCTAAGAAGGCTGAGATCGCAGATGAAAACAATTGCCAGGCATGCAGCTCTAGTAATCAAAACAACCTCTAGTCATAACCTGTCTCCTGGATCACTGTTCCCTTCTACTGGATTGCCTCCATTGTAGGATTCGACTTTCATATCATTCAGGCCCAACTCTTCGTTTTGCTCCCAACTCCTCTCATAGGTCTCGATCGTCATGTTTGGGTCGGGGTCCGGTGCATATATGTTCTGTATATATGAATTTGCCAGAGGGTCATCCAGGATAATGACGAACTCTCGTTCGACCTGCTTGATCTGGCCGTTCGGGATGAATATGACATGGAACATTCTGATGATTGTCAATTACTCAACTGCGTTCAGGTCTTCTAAGAATCTCTGGAACTTCTCGCGGTCCTTGTCCCCGATCGTACTTGAGTCGCCTGTCACAAGCATCTTGTTGGAGAGCTCTCCGTAGACCTGGTCCAAGATCCCTTCTAGGGTCGTGAATCGCCCCCCTAGTGTTCCATGCTGGAGGACAAGGTCTATTTCCGGTATTATCAACCCGCCGGTTTCACTCTAGAAAGGTTACAGTCGTCAGTTTACACCAGTGAAGGTGACAAGTTACTACCAACCTTCAGAATATCTCTCCTCAGGTCCTCCTGGTCAACCACTTTCAAGGTGATCTTCTTTCCCTTCTCCGAGATTGCCGAGCCAGCCTTGACTTCATTATCTCGATACCCACAGCTCTCGCAATTCGTCGACATAATCAGCGTTTCCTTGAAACAACATTGACTAGTTCTTACAAATTGTCAAACCGAAATTCACTTACCTTGAAGTAGGGAATAGATACTTTCTTCATTCGAGTCACTAGTGCACGCCCACAGCGCGGGCAAACCCCCGGGAACTCAAAGATCTCGTCGTTCTTCTCATCAAGACTTTCTCCTTCTCCCTCAGCTCCTTTCTGATCCCCTCCGTCCTCCTCCGATGCACCTTTTGTTCCTTCTTCTGTTGGAACAGCCAATCCTAAACTGGCTGCTTGCTGAACGGTCCTAGTGTAGGTTTTGAAACTCCACTTTGGATCAGCCATGCTCCCGACAAACTCCACGAACGAGTTCCCAGATGGATCGTCCAGTGTGGTTGTAATTGTCTTTTTGACCGGATCTGATTTGAGCTTCTCAACGACGGGCTTGTCGGATTCAACTTCTTCTTCGTCCCCCTCATTGTCATCTATAACCTCCTTGAGTCCATCAATGATTTCCTGGATCCTAGTATAAGCGGCCTCATTCTGTATTCGTCTGAGAGGTTGGTCGGCACCGAGGTCAGCTACGATGTCACGCAAGAGACCCTCGACGGTCGTGAGTTGTCCTCTCTCATTCGGTGGAAGCGTCAGCTCGAACTCGGGAATAGAGATCTCGCACGTTTGCGAGCGAACGATCTGACGATCAAGGTCGCCTCGGTGAAGCACCTTGAGGGTATAAGTCACACCATGTTCTTTCGATCATTGGCCCAAGTTCATCAGAAGGACATCCCACGTTGTCCCCGAGTGTCAAACAGTATTTTTGAAAAAGCGCACCTCGAATGGTACCAGCAGAATGTATCTCGTTGTTTGTCGCGCCGCAGTGTTCGCACCGAAAGCTCATCACGATGACTTCGCGAAAGTACGGAATGGACGTGAGCATCATGCGGGTCGTTCCCTGCAACCAGAAGTCAGCGGGAGATGAGCAGGCGTGTACAAGAGAGATCTGGCCGGGGAGGAGGCGGCCCAAGGAGCTTACCTGTTCCCCGCATCGCATGCAGAGGGACTCGACCTCTTCCAGAGGTCTGTCTTCTTGGACGTCACCATCGGGGGCGATGGGTTCCTCCGCCAGACCGTCTGCCTGCTTCGCGAGCTGCCCGATGGGAGGGAAGAACTGATCATGAGACATGGAGGGGAATTAGATGGGTAGTATAGGGAGCAGTTGAATCCGATATGTCGTTCGTCAAGGTGCCAAACCAAAATGGCTCGATAAGATCTTCCGTCCTTGGACAGCCCCTAGTGTCTTCTGGTGTCGGAGTGACGGTTACACCCAGCATTAATACCACCAGCACTCGAACCCTCCCCAGCAACACCTTTGCAATTTTACTTGTCGAGCTTGCGCCACCGATTTGGTACACGACTCTCTGATCAGTACAACCTTCTTGAAGCGCGAGGAACTACACTTCAAGGTCTACTGCCCAGCCGAATGCCAGATGCTCACGAATCCTAGTCGTGATCATCCGTCGTGCTGCACTGTCAGACACTCGCTATCTCTCACTTTGGCTGGCACTGGGAGGGTTCATCACATCATTAAGCAACTCACTAAATAATTACAACAGGAGACTACGGAAATATAAGAACTCGAAATAGAGCATAGCTGACAAGAGGAAAAGGGTCTACACAAACAGCGAACCGTATAACAAGGAACGAGATGAGTGGGCGTGATATTCACCCCGCGCTATGTTGTCTTGAGCTTCCGTTTACGCTCCTCAATGTCTTTCCTCGTCATGCGAGTTCCCAGGATTACGTCCCAGTGAACGAAGAAAGGCTGTGAGAAATTGGATTTGATCCCGATAACCTAAAATTGGGACGAATGGCAGTGAGCGTCGTGAAAGCCGTGTCGGAAAGTTTACGAACTTGATGATGAATGTCATGGTAATCAGAATTGTTACCACTGAGCATCTGGAATGGGTCGAAGGGAAAACTATAACCGCAGTGATCATCGACCGTTTTCATGGTACTGAACGCAAACAAGAAAATGGTTTGCCGGGTGGAGAGGTTGGCAACAGTCTCCGCCACCACGGCACCAACACTGTCG
Organism: Boletus sp. MG95; assembly: GCA_003313155.1. NCBI lineage: Eukaryota > Fungi > Basidiomycota > Agaricomycetes > Boletales > Boletaceae > Boletus > Boletus sp. MG95. The sequence continues at coordinate 7,292 of QGOH01007618.1, forward strand.
AGTAAAAATCCCTCGAGAGGGTGATTGTATAGTGCACCGAACGCGTAGGGTACATAGAGTCGGTGGTGCACTGAATGGAAGTGCCTGTAGAGAAATTTGTTCGAGTGCATCCAACGGTGAAGGAAATATTGCCAGGTGTCGACAATAAATCTATCGAAGCCCAATTGAGATGAGAACGCAACTCGGAGAAAGGAGAGTGGACTCACAAGGAGAAGAGGAGTTGTGCGGCGGGAATACCCCACCAGTATAACCAATATGTGATGTCGGCGCCTCGAAGCTCCAAAAAGTAGTTCCCCGCATCTGGGCCAACTACCCACCTAACGAGACGCACCAACGTCCTCCCGACGGCCTCCATTTCCATCATACACTCCGAGGGAGATATCTTGGGAGGTTGCGATAACCAATAGTAGCCAAGCAAGGTCTGGAATGTGTGTTGGAGGACGACAGCCCAGAACACTTGTGAGCGGGTAGCACGGTTACGGGACTTGACTTCGTCTGACTCGTGGATTCGGTACCTGTCCAACCACGTCCAATTTGACATGTCCAGGTAGTGGAAGAAAAGAGACATTGTCCAGTAGGCTACGACGGGCGCTGCGAGTGCGACGATATTGTCTGGGACACTGTTGAAGAGATTCTGGCGCATAGTAAAGTAGAAGGGGACCACGAGAGGGGGAAGGCATATGTTCTCTCCATCGATGAAGGCCGTGCATGTTGAATAGGCGGTGGGAGGGACCCCCGCAGAGAATTCGTGAAACGCGTCAAACATAAGTTAGATTGTGGAAGATGTGATGAAAGGAGGTCAGAGCTGTGATATTTGTTTTCACTCGGACCAGGGTCCAAATAAATGTGTTCACCTCTTACTCACGCAGGCTCCCACGTACACTAAATAAAATGACTACTATTCGCCAAGTGTAATGGGAATGAATTCTTTGATCCTACAGTACAACAATCTTCTAACCCCGGATATTCACATTAGTGAGAGCGTTTAGTTAGCAAATGGTGGTACATTGTACGTGTCTGACGGGGGTGCAAATATAAGTGCAAGTTGGTCGAATTTATCCAGATTGTCCAAGTTTACCACCTGTGCAAGCCATTTTCAAAACGTGACGGTGAAGACGCGAAATTATGCTGTGAACGTCCACGTAGTTCCCCATGGATTCCTGCGTCACTGTTCATTGAGGTTATTGAGAAGAGTAGTCAAGCACCGCTTCGTCACCATATCGCCCTGAAAAAGTGATGAGTGGGTCGGCAGTGCGAGAAGATAATTACAGACCTTGAGAAGAACACTGAAAGTTTGGTCACGGAGGGGCTCAGGAAGGCACGCCCGCAGCGCTTCCCTCGCTCTAGAGTTCACATCAGCCCATGTCACACAGACCGCGCAGCGTGCGAACATACCTCATATTGTCGCTCAGCCTCAAGTAGCAACGCACAACATGCTTGAGCAGTCTGACAGCTTGTGTTTCCACCAGCTGATTCACCATGTTGCTAAGGACGGTGCCGACGGCGTAGAAGCGCTCGTAGGTATGGCATATATAAGTCAAGCCGGTTTCATCCAAAAGAATCTTCTGCACAATGAAGATCGCGACGGTTTTCGAGAGCTCTGAGCCGGTCTCCATGATACGCAGGCAAAGGGGTATTATTTCGGTGGAAAGTAGAAAATGAATGACGGTGTTGTTGTCGTTTTGCTGGGTTTTGGTATTAGTTGACGATAAAAGGTAAGTAGCAGCGTGAATACCTTGACGAGAGCACCAATGACGCCGAGTGAAGTAAGACGAAGGTACTCGAAGGGCCGAGTTTTCGAGGTCGTGTTGAGGAAGGGATAAAGAAAGAGGGGGATATGAGCTAGCCAGCATCTAGGTCGTCACTCAGGAACAACACTCGTGGAGTAACATACCATTAAGAAAGAGCTGACGTGTTTCTGAATGAGAGGCGACGCATTGCAAGAGTGCGAGGGCATTGCACACGCGGTTTGAAACATGTGCGGTGAGATTGGGTGGGGACAGGAGGGGGTAGACGGAGACGATCTCTTGGAGAAGGGCGGGCATAATGCCTACATCGTGTAAATTAGGTCTCGTCAGAATGGGATTGAAGGGTGTCAGGTGCGGGCCAGCGTAACGCGTACCGAAAGAGTGCCAGAGGACAAGCGCGAGATCGTCGTACTGCTCTCTCTTCTTGCTGAGCTCCAGGAGGGCACCCTCCCTTGTATTGGGGTCCATCAGGTCGACGACCAGTGCATAAATTTTGTTCTCCTCGTGGATGCCGATAATGTGTTGCTGGTGGGGCTGGAGACCGAGCGAGGGGGTCTCGGAATAGCCGGAGAGGGCAGAACCAGCGAGGCGCTGTTGTTGGTATGGATTGAACTGGGCGGTGTGTTGCAAATACGAGAGCGGTTTTGGAGAAATGAGCCCCGCCATGGCTGCACGGAAAGAAATCCCAGTGAGAGATCCTCGGACGAGCAAGTTGAGCATGGGCATCGAGCCCGAGTAGATTACCTAAGACATAACCCTAACCCCATACAGACACATTGTACTCTACACATTGCATTCTCTCCTCCCCCACCCAAGCGCATCAGACATCCTCGGGTGCGAGACGAGCTCAGGATGGCTCAGGAGCATACCAAACACTCTCCGACAAAACTCGCCATATCTTGCCTTCTCCTCAACCGACTCCAGGTACATGTCAGAGCGTTCGAAACGGAGAGACACGAATGGACAACCACCTGGTAGATGTCGCGCATCGTCGACAGCATCATGACCACTAACTCGGCATATGCCTGGCTCTCAGCATCTACCCTGGCACGAAGACTTCCAGCGGCGTTCGCGAAAACAGCTGCAATAATAGTCATGATAACAGTCACTAAAAAAGATGGCCGACCGACTTTCGATCAACTGTCCCCGAACAACCTCATAATTGACCGCACTGACTTCGTATTTCCTTGTCCCGGGTATAGGATCGAGTGGAGCGGCGCGAAGCAGGGGGTGTTGTAACCCATCCAATGATAGTACCACACTTATGAACTCGTGTTCTATCGTCGTCTTGCGTGACAGAGTGGCTACCAGCAGCACAGCGATGAAGGCATCTTTCGTTTTCTGTCGGAGCCCTATCAGTCAAGAGTGTCGAATAGAAACATACACTTTCTTGTCTCACGTTGTACGCCCCCGGATCAAGACGAAGAAGCGTGAGGTTGAAACGCAGCCCAACTCGGCGGCGCCATGATTCGTCGATAATCTTTTCCCAAGATTGCTGACCGAGCTTCATGTATAATCCCCAGTCCTAACAGACACCAATGAATCGTGTTGTGAGCACTGGTAACAAGGCCCCTACTTTGTAGTTGTTCTGGACGAGAACATTCGCGCAGCCGACCCAACAGTCTATCCACTCGTCAGCAGCCCTAGTACTCGTTGGATCATCAATCGCATGCTCGCTTTCACCGAAATGTCTACAGACGAGGCGATACACGGCAGGAGTGATGGATTTATCGAGAACCTGTATGATGTTGTGAAATAATGTCACAAGCACCAAACCGTAGTGAAGCCGACCTTGCACAGAGCGTCCTCTTTTGACTTGAGGTTAGCGACAGTAGAAGCTTCAGCTTCCTCACCTAGCGCGGCCAGGAGCTCTTCGTCGTTTAGATCTAAAAACAGCTTGTCATATTCATCCTGGCTCTCTTGACTTTCGACGCCGTGGGCGACGGGGGGTGGTGGTGGTTGAACATCTGGCAGTGCTTTGAGCCGAGCATCGAGAAAGGACTGCACGAGCATCCGGATCTCGACTCCTGTTTGTTGAATCGTCACCAGCTCGGTTCGGGGGTTGAACACCCTAGTGACCCAGGCTAACCCGACATTAGCTACGAAAGGAGCGAACGGCAGACACTCACGACCATCCAAAAGTGCGGGGTCCGGGTACTCCGCATGACTCCGTTTTTTGTCCAACGACTGTGTCTCAATCACACGCCTCACCGACCCAATCAACAGCTGAATCAAGGTAGTGGTGGACTTCTTCCCGGCAGCACCCACGTCTCCTTCCTTATACTCATCCATGAGTACATCTGCCATCTCCCGCAACCATCCCAGCACTTCTTCTAACCCTCCAACAATTTTGTGATGCCTGACAATCATCGCGAAATTCATCATCCCGTATACACACGCCACTCTCGAGTGATCATCCGCATCTCTAAAGTTCACGCATCGCCTCGCCTGGCCGATACGGAACTTGACGTTGGAAGACGAAGGATCGAGATGCACAGCGACCGCCATCGCACTGAAACGGTTGACAAGCATGGAGAGGGAGTGCGCGGAGGGAGGGGCGGAACGGGAGAAGGGAACAGGACTGACGGGGACGGCCATTTGAAGGAGTTTCTTGATATGCGCTGAGCGTTGTTTTGGGTTCAGCTCGACATTCGCATTCAGCAGGTGAACGGCCTGTACCACCATCTTCAGGAATACCTCAAAAACGGAATCGTGTGGGTCGCGCTTGGATAACAGCTCCACATCACTATTCTCGAGAAAGCCCATGGGAGCCGAGCGTTCATTGAGGAGATTGGCAAAATTGCGAGATCGGAAGATCTCTTGAAGAGACTTGAACATGATGATCCCATCGTCGAGATGCCATCTCCATTGGCTCCACAAAAGGAAACACCTCGAGACAACGCATGATACGTAGTCATCTCGTTTCTTCAAGGCACGTTGTGTGAGTTGACGGTCCTTCTCGGGATTGGTAGTCAATACAATCTTCTTGAGAGCAGTAGCCACAAGTTCCCAAGATGCTGGAAGCCGGAAAGCGGAGGTCGACAGACCGTGAACAGAGAATTGCGAGATAGCGCACAGGCTAAAGATCGTGCGCCACATATCTTCGCTTGCTTCTGCCCCAGTGGAGGGAGATTCGGCGAGTAAGTCGGCGAGCAGGTGCCAGAGCGGGTGACCAGATGCTGCCTCAGGAGAGATTTCGAGGCTCGGAAGTAGGTGTATGAGGCATACCCACAACTCAGCGGCTCGATGGGACAATGAGGTGACACCCACGTCGCTTTCTGCTGCATGAAAAGTAGCGAAAGCCGGCTGTAAGTCGACGCCCAGCAAACGTTGTATGAGTTGTTTCGCTGACTGAATGAGGGGCCCATTCTCCACTGACCCTCGCCTGTACTTGACACCGGTCGCAAGGCGTGCGGAAAGTTCCACAATGAACCAATGCGCAGTCAATGAAAAGATGCTTGTCTCAAGCGACTCCAGAACGAGTAGCAACACGTCCGAGTAGTCTCGTAGTGCCACCTCCAGAGCGATAAATTCTTGGTCTTCTGCATGAACCGCGAGCCACGAAAGAAGCTGACTCGAAGCGCGTGTCACGGACTCCCACTCCTTCATCGTGTCCGCGTCATCGAACCTGAAGTCGCGCAACGCACTAGCGAGGCGATCGCACAGTGGACCAAGCAGTGCACTGAAGACCGCAGCGGACGTAGTGGGTCCAATCTCGAGTCCCTGAACATTGCAGGACATCGGCGGTGCAACTTCCAAATTCCCTGAGGTGACTGAAATGAGTTGATGAAGGAGGCCCTTTTCAATGTACGATGGACTTCCGAACTTGACCCCGGAAGGAAGGGGGGTAATGTTCATGTCGATGACAATATGACGGTGAACTGATGCAAAGGACTCATCTTCGCGTTGGAAGTAAAACGGAAGTGGGATTTCATTCTGTGATTGGGGATATGTTCGACGGTATAGGCGAGATCGAGAAGCAGTCGGGGAACGCGCCGCCGGGTTCGCAGCAGGATGGCGAGCAGGAGAGACATGCCTGTTCCACCTCTCTACTTCAGCTCTCCATCCCGGATCCAGGGCCTGCCGAAATTCGTCGTCGTCGTCGTCGATTACAAGCGCAGTCCTGCCCCGCCTAGACTTGTCGTTGCGATGCTTGGACGTGATCCGTGTTGCATCATGATGAACGTAGTACACTGGCCCCTGATTGGTTCTGGACTGCCGCTTCCATTTCTTTTGCCGTTTCTTGGCATCCTCGACTGTGTCTTTGTCGAGCTGTACAATCCGATCCTGATGCTCTGAATTACGCTTAGTCGAGGAGGTCGGGTTCGAACTCGTATTAGCCCTGACGAAAGGCAAGAGAGTCTGATGATGTTCGCCATAACGTCTTGCGCCGCTTGTAACAATATTCAATCTTGGTGCTCCAGATCCTCGAGGCTTTCGCGACCCCGCCGGTTGTTTAAATTTGGACTTCGGTCTGCTAGAATCTCTCGTCCGACTCAACATCCAGTCAATCAAACTTCTTTCGCGCGCTGGCCCTCTCGCGGGACGATCGAAGAGCGATTGATGAGCTTTCTCATCATCACTGCCGCTGCTTCCCGAGTCTTCCGAAGGTCCCGGTGTAGAGCTGTCGCTGAGCGAAATCACGTCGTCCCTGTGTTCGAGCCTCGGCGAAGGGTGTCGTGTCCGCCTTACCCTAACGGCTGATTGCCCGTCAGAAAGCACTTCTATCGTACCGAGGCCAGCATCCTCCTTCCCATCGTCATCGTACACCTGCGTGAGATGTTCCACGTCCGAACTTTCTGGATCTCCTCTGACTTCCACATCCCTATACCTTCCCTTTCGAACTCTTGCAAGCCCAGGTATCACTCTGACTTCCTCTGCCTCGCTCCCTGACGATTCTACTACGACCCT
>QGOH01007642.1:0-11379 GCA_003313155.1 Boletus sp. MG95
TGAGAACATACTATCAAAACCCTTGGGTATTCTTGAATTTTAGCAAGCTACTCAGAGATGGTCTGATCTGTAAACTGCACGGGGAGACCTGGATCATACCCACTTTGGATTTCGCCAAGACGCAGTCTCGTGGAACGAAGCTCCCTCAGACGCGCAAAGATACGTTTTCTGATATGGAAAAACACCAAACCCTCTACCTTGATGCACCAATGCTGTTGGAAAAGACATGACGTACCAGGGCTCAACAAAACTATGGTTTCTGTTGCGGGGCCACGGTAGCGGTCCTTTGGTGGATGCTCACACGTTGAACGCCGGCGAGCAAAATGAACTGCATTGGCTTCCCGAGCGGGTGACTTGGTGAAGGGCGAGCGGAGTGACCACGTGATAGCACCAATGGACTAGTCAGTCAGTGCGAGTAGCAGTTCTCGCTCATACCCAAACTTGCCACGAGTTCCTTTCAGCTTTGTTGCCAATTGCCGAATAAAAGCTGCGCTTGCAGGGTTCACGAGATTGTGCGGAGCGGGCCCAGCATTTCGAATACTTGCAGTCTCGCAGTCCGGCATCTGACCGACGTGTAGCTGCATCTGCGACGTCGTTTGGCGCCCAGCGGCTACATTTATGTTCTTTCGACGGCACGTTTCTCTCCCTCCTCCCCTTGGATCGTTTCATGCGTCCTCATCACGTAAAGGGGTCAACATTGCGACCCGTCTCACTCTCACTGCTTCCAACAAGAGCCAGCATCCTCGGATCGTTTCACCTCCACCATATTCCAGGCTGCACACTCGTCCTTGGACATGGCGGACACTCTGGCTTGCGCCTATCATTGGCGGGGTGGTTGTCTACCTCTCTCCCGCCCCTCAGCTACATTTACCTTCCGTCTTCTCGTCCCCCACCCTGATTCCTTGTTCAGAAAGTCAGGATAATGCCCGTCGATTTACCGACCAGCACATGATCGGCTCACCAGCAGAACCTCAGCGCTCGCTATACTTCCGGGCAATTGGGCCTTTGAAGGACTACATCTGGGAACCCATTTTAACGGCCAGGCGGTTCATACACCTATTCTACCTGTTTTTACCCGTCATAGTCACTATGCCGATGCTGCTGGTTGGAAGTCTGGATGTTCAACTGCAAGGTGACCGATGGGGTGCTGTATGGTGGTATGATTTCCTTGTGAAAAGAATGCAAGCCGCTGGCCCGACATTCATCAAGGTGATTGATGTCCTTTGATTCGCGTGCTCTTTTATCAATCATCTCTAGCTCGCTCAATGGGCCGCATCTCGCGCCGATCTTTTCCCGTCTTTGCTCTGCGACAAATTGGGAACGACGCATTCGCAAGTAACACCTCATTCGTTAGCATACACAAAGGAAGTTATAGAAAGAGTCTTCCAAAGACCATTCCAAGATGTATTCGAAGAGTTCGACGAAAACCCAATTGGAACGGGTGCCATTGCACAGGTAGGTTCCAGGCATTTCTTTCACCCCTGTATCCTTTCATTCCGTCCCCATAGGTATACAAGGCTATCCTCACACAAGATCTCCTCCCGCCATCATATCTTGGACCCAAGCGTCAATCCAGGTCCGCCGCTGGGTCTCTGGCCCCGGTCATACTACAAGACCCTCCGCCCTCAGTTCCCACCGCATCAGTTGCAATAAAGGTGCTCCACCCTCGAGTTGCGAAGATGATCGGACGTGATCTCGCGATCATGTCTTTTTTTGCCAACATCATTACACTCCTTCCTGGAATGCGGTGGATATCTCTTCCCGAAGAGGTCACCGTGTTCGGTGAAATGATGTCCCAACAGCTTGATCTTCGTAATGAGGCCGAAAATCTTCTCACCTTCGAGCATAACTTCGCGTCGCGGAATGTGCCAATAACCTTTCCCCGTCCCCTCAAAGTCTTTTCTACGTCCGACATCTTGGTGGAGGAATTTGAACATGCCTTACCATTGGAACTTTTTTTGAAAAATGGAGGGGGACCTTTCGATGGACAAGTCGCTACCATCGGCCTCGACGCATTTCTGGTGCGTAGATAACACTAGCTGGGCTATTGTGCTGACAGCATTCATCAGAACATGTTGTTGCTGGACAACTTCGTTCATTCTGATCTTCACCCAGGAAATATCATGATCAAATTCACGCGGCCGCTTGCGACTCGCGATTTTGTACGCTACATGTTCAATGCACTTGTTTCCAGACACAACGAAAATGACACGGTTACTCAACCCCCAACTGAGTCAGACGCGATAGTATCGAAACTTCAGCAACTCAACAACTCCCCTGAAGCGTGGCGGGACGAGCTACAGCACATCTCGGACCATGGGTACATTCCGGAGGTTGTATTTATTGACGCTGGTTTGGTCACAACGCTGAATTCTACGAACCGGAAAAACTTCCTTGATCTTTTCCGCGCCGTCGCAGAGTTTGATGGTTATCGTACCGGCCAACTCATGGTGGAACGCTGTCGGAGTCCCGAGTTGGCCATTGACACGGAAACGTTTGCTCTGAAGATGCAACACATCGTGTTAACCGTCAAGCGCAAGACATTCTCTCTTGGTCAAATCAAAATATCGGATATCTTAACGGGCGTGCTGAAGGCGGTCCGGCAGCACCACGTGAAGATGGAAGGTGACTTCATCAACACGGTGATATCCATCCTTTTACTTGAAGGGATTGGACGTCAGTTGGATCCGAGTCTGGATCTGTTCAAAAGCGCGTTACCTATTCTGAGGCAGCTTGGGAGGCAAATGACTACTCAAGAATCGATGACGCACATACCTTCGGGCAACTTCGGAGCATTATTAAAGGTCAGTTCAGTCATAAGCATACCCGTCAGCAGCTAAACATGCATTTTTCGCAGGTTTGGGTGTGGCTTGAGGCAAGGCAGCTAGCCTCCGCTGCTCTGGTGAATATCGATGACCTAGTAAAGTACGATTTGTACGTATGCACTTCTCGAGGTGGTGAAGCGATTCTCACTTCTCTATAAGGTTGGTTCCAAGCATCTAACACCTCTGCACTCGGCGTATGACAGCATGACACGTAGATTATTCCAGGTTCAATGGTTGGTATAGACCACTTAAAGGTGTTGTAGCATAGGCAAGGGATTTGTCGGACGCCGTGGCCCAAGTAGCGTGTCGTTCCGACGCGGTATTTAAAATGTTTAGACATCCATATCTAGTCCTCGTCCTCCAAGCTTCAAGCTTTCAAGACGCTGTCCTTTGCCCGCCAAATGGCGTCCGCGCTGCTCACCACCAACCTACCTGATCTCACGTTGGTCTCGCGAGGGAAAGTACGCGACATCTACGCTACATCATCCGAAGACCACCTCCTGTTTGTTGCAACCGACAGAATATCAGTGTACGATGTCATTCTGAAGAACGTTCGTGACTGTCTTCCACCGTCTTCTGCCGATCAGCTCAAAGACCGACCTGTCTCATAGGGGATCCCAGAAAAGGGGAAGTTGCTGACGAACATATCCTTGTTCTGGTTTCGCAAGCTCCAACATATCGTCCCGAACCACCTCATCACCGTCGACATCGACGAGATGCCGGAAGAGGTGAAGCAATACAGGGACCAGCTCGAAGAACGCACGATGCTTGTGAAGAAAGCTAAAATTATCCCTATAGAAGCCATCGTCAGGGGATATCTGACTGGTGCGATGTGCCCTCGGGTGGTCGTCCGTACCTTGCATCTCACACCAGGGCCGGATTAGGTTCGGCATGGGGGGAGTATAAGAAATCTGGCACGATGCATGGGATCCATCTGAGAGAGGGTATGGTGGAGTCTGAAAAGTTGGACGAACCTGTCGTCACACCCTCCACCAAGGCTGAACAGGGGGCCCACGATGAAAACATATCTCCAGGAAAAGGCATTTTGGGTGTCTCTGGCTNTATTGCAGGAATGTAGCTGATGCCCACTTCAGCCGCTCAACTGATTGGTGAGGAACTGTATACGCGGGTTGCCAGAATTGCGCTTGAGCTATACAAGGCGGCCGCAGCGCACGCCCTGCCGTGTGGTCTGATTCTCGCGGACACCAAATTTGAGTTTGGCCTCGTTCCCTCGTCGAGCGGACCAGAAGAACTTATCCTTGTGGACGAAGTGCTCACTCCCGACTCGTCACGGTACTGGCCTCTCGCTGGTTATTCTCCCGGGAAATCACAGCCAAGTTTCGATAAACAGTATGTGCGGGATTACCTGACAGCAGCCGGCTACCGGAAAGGTTTTGAGACTGGACCGAATGGAAATGGGGAGGGCTGGGGTATTAGTGAAACCGTCATTGCGGAAACCCAGACGAAGTACAGGGCTGCTAAAGAAATGCTGGAACGCTCCTCGTGAAGACATTTACTATCGGTGAAGAAACAAGGGAAACTGTCCAAGGTATCTATGTAAATACGTATGGAATATGCTCTCTACACAACGTGTGGATTCCACTCATGAACCATTGCCAGCCGGTGCCAACCTCATACCTGGCCAAGCTAGTTCGTACTCAGGACTGCAGGCTTTACATTCCGAGAGCGCGTGCCGCGGTGAAAGCCCGGTGAGGGTCTCTCTGGCGAGAAGAACTACGTCGGATTTCCCTTCTTTGAGATATGACTCGGTTTCCGCGGGGTCCATGTGTTAGCTTTCCCTTGTAGTTGTGCTTGCATGATCGCGCTATACGTTCGCGCCACTTTCCTTTCTGTACACTTCAGTGAACTCTCATGTCGCCGAGGCTTCAGCATCGTGAGCATGCCGACGCCAACAAGGAGATTTGGGTGTGCAGCTTTCAGTTCTGCTGAAAATGGAACCTTGAAGGTGAAATATGTTAGCTAAGGCACTGACAACGACCACCAGAAAAATGCGTACAGTCGTGTTACAATGGGATCTTGTGCGGGACGCAGTTCAATACCACTGTTGTTTGTGTCAACAAGATTGACCCGGGGTCTCCTCAATCCACCGATGGAGAGTTTCCTCTGCTCGATACCCTACTGTTTCCATTCTACATCGTCACCCTTTTCGGCTCCTTCGGCTTAATCCGTTGCATTCATCCTCACGAAGAGCGGTTTGTCCGCCCAAGCTTCACGCACCCGCTTGACAAGGCGCAACGGGGATCGCATCCGGTTTGAGAGGCCCCCACCATATGCGTCAGCACACTTGTTTGACAAAGGAGAGGGAAATTCGTGTAGAAGAATGAGCGCCGTGAATTTCAATGAAGTCGACTTGATATTCAAGTCAGTCTGGATCAGCCTGCACCCGACTGTCCTACAGCGGTCTACGGCTGCGACAAATCCACCTTCAACATGTTTGATGTCCCCTTCTGATATGGCCTGGACGAAATGAATCGGAGAATGGCACACCGGAAGAACCGTACACTGGGATAACTTGTCAGCCAGGCGAACGCATAGACTGTAGACGACTCACCATCATCCAGCCATCCATTCTCTTCCTTGCGAGTGACATCCTTGTCGGTCCAGCTGCATCATTTCAATGAACCCAGCCTAAGGGGCATAAGTGGATGCTTTTCGGCCTGCGTGCGTAAACTGTATTCCGATCACTGTACCTCAGTGCGCGTGCGCAAAATTTACGATCGACGCTTGAGAGGTTCTACGTGGCTGTTGGCTCAGATCCTAGAGAGGGATGCGAGTCATTCCCACCATATCTACAACTGGCGTAGCTGGGATCATGATGGCCCCGACATGACGGGAGGTGAAGCCCTAGGAGAGTGATACTGGGGTTGAAAGTGGCATTTCTTATCGAGTGGCTGGAACAGCAGCACAAGACGTCAAAGATGCGAAACGGTTTCCTTGAGTGTAAACTCAACGCGCCAGATTTAGCACGCTCGAAGCTGTCTCGTTCCATCATGACAGACATTGCCAGCATATTTCTTCCACAGCTTCAGAGCATGGAGCCCGACGCACAGTTCACTTTCAGCCTGCCCATCGTTACTTCCTCCGCGGGGAACAAATACTACGCAAAGCTCGGCAACGTCGCTGAATCGGATCAATATATCGGAGAGGCAGAATCACTCAAAGCCATTCATGATGCTGCTCCAGGGCTGGCACCCAGGGTTTTCGCATCCGGAGTAGTCGATGGTGATTCAAGCAAGGCGGTCGGCAGACCCTACTTCCTCTCCGAGTATAAGGACATGGGATCTTTGTCAGGGAAGTCCGCGGAGTTCTTGGGTGAAAGGGTCGCGACCAAACTCCACACCTTCAAGAGCAGCAAAGGCTATGGATTCGACGTCCCAACCTATTGCGGGGAAACCAGGCAGGAAAACGGATGGTTTGAAACCTGGGAGGCGTGCTACAGCACCATGATCGAGAATCTCTTACTCAAGCTCAAAGGTAGACGTGGGAGCACGGAGTTGATTACCAAGGGGGAGGAGGTAAGGTTGAGGTAGGTTGTGCCTAGCAACAGTTTGTCTGGCGGTGCGCTCATTGCGCAGAGTCATACCGTGGCTGCTCCGTCCATTGAGGATAGAGCCAGTCCTCCTCCATGGTGACCTTTGGGTATGTTGTGTGAGTGAGCTCCTTGGACACTTGACTTTGAGCCGGGCAGAGTGGAAATACGGGAGTTGATCGCATCAGCGGACAGCCAGTCATATTCGACCCTTCTTCATATTTCACAATGAAGCCGAGTGAGTAGAATATGCGCGGACCAAAGTCGCCTAGTCTGAAACTTTGCACAGTCTTGCCATTGCTCGCATCTTTGGGGGAATTCCGAGCACATTCTTCTCCAGTTACCACAAGAATATGCCGAGATGCGAACCTGTGGAACAGTACGGTCTACGGGCTAACCTATACGAGCTCTACCATTACCTCAACCACACAGTGCTCTTTGGTGTGAGTAGACACAGCACTCGAAGTGGATGTACGATGACCGTCAACACAGGGAGGATATGCCAGCAGTGCACTCGGAAAGATGAACGATCTCTTGAGCGAATGTCCTTTGTAGACTTGGATACATATCATTAGCGGTAAAGCGGAGTTTGAATGTTGCACGGCACCAACAAGCATCAATAACGCTTACCATTTCGTGTTCGTCGACGTCGACGACGCGCTCAACCTTGTCTTCCCACCGTCATTATCGTCGCCGACATTCTCTAGACCACTTTGAAGAAGCATTGTGCGCTGGTATTACCCATAAGGCCTGACTCCGTTCTCGTTTCTAACGTCCCAGATTCCTCCATTCTTCCACCATGAGCCAAGGTACCGATAACCATGACTTTACTACTGACATTTTCTGAGGCATTTCTTGGAGATATCGATCCTTCTCAGAACACGTTTTCATACGATGACCCAAGTTACGGGATAGATGACGAGGAAGAGGAGTACGAGGAGATAACACAGGAAGACTGTTGGACCGTCATTACCAGCTTCTTTGAGCAGAAGGGTCTCGTTCGGCAACAACTAGACTCGTTCGACGAGTTTGTCCAAAACACCATGCAGGAGCTGGTCGATGAAAATGCTGACCTCATACTCGACCAGGCCGATCAACATACTGGCCACGATTCGGACATGACGCGACGCTACGAGATAAAGTTTGGGCAGATATACCTATCGCGACCAACTGTCACAGAAGCAGATGGTTCTGTAGTCCCCGTTTTCCCTCAGGAAGCGCGTCTGCGGAACTTGACGTACTCCGCCCCGCTGTATATCGAGATGAGGAAGAGGGTATTACTAGGTCGCGAAGATCCAGATGGCGTCCCCGGAGACGTAATTTGGGAGTCAGAGGGACAGGAGACTCCTGAGGATGCGACAAAAGTCTGGATTGGCAAGGCAAGTGCTTTTGCGTGTAAGCGTGCCACTAGAGATAATCTTTTTTGTAGGTTCCCATTATGCTGCGGTCCACGTTTTGCATCCTCAGAGGTCTACAAGACCAGGATTTGTACGACCTCAACGAGTGTCCATATGATTCAGGGGGATATTTCATCATAAATGGATCCGAGAAGGTCCTTATTGCACAGGAACGCATGGCGACGAATCATGTTTACGTGTTCGCAAAGGCCCAACCTTCTCCAATCAGCTTCCTTGCCGAAATACGGAGTGCCGTTGAGAAAGGTGGAAAAACAATTAGTCAATTCCAAGTGAAAATGTTCCACCGTAACCAAGAACGATCTGTAGGTATCAAACTTGTTAAAAGAACCCGCGTTTACGCTCGTCCAGCTTGGAAATGTCATGAAGGCTACAATCCCGTACATTCGCGTCGACATTCCCATCTGGGTTGTCTTCCGTGCACTTGGTGTAATTTCAGACCGCGATATCCTCGAGCATATTTGCTACGATATGCAAGACTCTCAGATGCTCGAGATGTTGAAGCCCTGTATTGACGAAGGTTTCGTCATTCAGGACCGTGAAGTGGCTCTCGACTTCATTGGGAACCGAGGTACCACCACTGGTCTTTCCAGAGAACGACGTATCCGTTATGCCCAAGAGATTCTGCAGAAGGAGATGCTACCGCATGTTTCCATGGCAGAAGGTTCAGAGTCAAAGAAGGCATATTTCTTCGGTTATATGATCCATCGACTACTCCTCGCCGCTCTGGAACGGAGAGAGCTCGATGATCGTGATCACTTTGGCAAGAAGCGCCTCGATCTAGCTGGACCTTTACTTGCGAATCTTTTCCGGATGCTCTTCAAGAAGTTGACAAGGGATGTTTACCGATACCTTCAGAAGGTTTGTCCAAACGTGTTCTGTGCTGTCCTACATTCAAATTGTTTGCAGTGTGTTGAGACCCACAAAGAGTTCAACCTTTCATTGGCTGTGAAACATCAAACTATCACCAATGGTCTTAAGTACTCGCTCGCCACCGGTAACTGGGGTGATCAAAAAAAGTCCATGGCTTCGAAAGCTGGCGTATCCCAGGTGCTCAATCGATACACTTATGCCTCCACCCTCTCTCATCTTCGTCGTTGTAACACCCCGCTCGGACGGGAGGGGAAGATTGCGAAGCCTCGTCAGTTGCATAATACACACTGGGGAATGGTCTGCCCCGCGGAAACCCCAGAAGGACAAGCCTGTGGTCTCGTCAAGAACTTGGCGTTGATGGCTTGTATCTCTGTCGGTTCATATTCTGCTCCAGTCATCGAATTCTTGGAAGAATGGGGTCTCGAATCACTGGAAGAGAATGCACATTCCTCGACGCCCTGCACAAAGGTTTTCGTGAACGGTGTCTGGATGGGGGTACATCGTGATCCCGCCAACCTCGTCAAGACGATCAAAAAACTTCGCCGAAAAGATGACATTAGTCCTGAAGTTTCTGTAGTCCGTGACATTCGTGAGAGGGAACTTCGTCTTTACACTGATGCAGGACGAGTTTGTCGACCTCTCTTCATCGTCGAAAATCAGCAGCTTGCCTTGCAGAAGAAGCATATCAAATGGCTTAATCAGGGCTACCGCGAGGATGATGGCGAAGAGTTCAAGTGGGAGCAGCTGGTGAAGACAGGGATAATTGAGTTATTAGATGCCGAGGAGGAGGAAACAGTGATGATTTCCATGACGCCGGAAGACTTGGAGAATTCCAGGTTACAATCGGCAGGCATCAACCCCCACGAGAATGATGGAGATTTTGATCCCGCAGCGCGACTGAAGGCTGGAATCAATGCGCATACATGGACTCACTGCGAAATCCATCCTAGTATGATTCTTGGTGTCTGTGCTAGTATCATTCCTTTCCCTGATCACAATCAGGTGCGTACTGCTTCGACTATGGAATGTTGATGGCCTTACACTTCTGCAGTCACCGCGTAACACCTACCAATCGGCTATGGGCAAACAAGCTATGGGTATCTACCTCACGAACTTCTTGGTTCGAATGGACACGATGGCCAACATCTTATACTACCCGCAAAAACCTCTTGCTACCACGCGTTCTATGGAGTATCTCAAATTCCGCGAACTTCCTGCCGGTCAGAACGCCATTGTCGCTATCCTCTGCTATAGTGGCTATAACCAAGAAGATTCCGTCATCATGAACCAAAGTTCTATTGATCGAGGTCTCTTCCGGAGTATATACTACCGCAGTTATATGGATCTTGAGAAGAAAAGCGGAGTCCAACAACTGGAAGAGTTCGAGAAACCAACTCGTGATACAACCCTTCGCATGAAGCACGGGACCTACGATAAACTGGAAGATGATGGCCTCATCGCACCAGGAACAAACGTTAGGGGTGAGGATATTATCATCGGAAAGACAGCACCAATCCCTCCAGACAGCGAGGAGTTAGGACAGCGGACGCGGACACACACACGACGGGATGTCTCGACGCCTCTAAAGAGTACCGAAAATGGTATCGTTGATCAAGTGCTGATCACTACCAATTCTGAGGGGCAGAAGTTCGTCAAAGTTCGTGTTCGCTCTACACGTGTCCCACAAATCGGAGACAAGTTTGCCTCTCGTCACGGTCAAAAGGGTACTATTGGTATCACGTATCGTCAAGAGGATATGCCGTTTACTGCAGAGGGTATCGTACCGGACCTGGTCATCAATCCCCACGCCATTCCATCTCGTATGACTATTGGCCACTTGGTCGAGTGCCTTTTGTCCAAGGTTGCCACTCTCATTGGCAATGAAGGCGACGCCACTCCTTTCACTGACCTCACGGTCGAGTCGGTCTCGACCTTCCTTCGTCAAAAAGGCTACCAATCTCGTGGCCTTGAGGTCATGCACCATGGTCACACAGGCAAGAAGCTTCAAGCCCAAATATACCTCGGTCCAACCTACTATCAGCGTCTCAAGCACATGGTGGACGACAAGATCCACTCTCGCGCTAGAGGACCCGTGCAAATCTTGACGAGGCAACCTGTGGAAGGCCGTAGTCGTGATGGTGGTCTCCGTTTCGGAGAGATGGAACGTGATTGCATGATTTCCCATGGTGTTGCGGCGTTCCTGAAAGAGCGCTTGTTCGAAGCAAGTGATGCTTATCGGTTGCATGTTTGTGACATGTAAGTGCTCGATGTCATTTTCTCTGTTAAGAAACTGAACTCGCTGGTTAGTTGCGGTCTCACCGCGATTGCCAACTTGGTGGGTGTGATTTAACTGAACGATTGGTTTCACATTACTGATGTGGTCGTCACAGAAAAAACAAACCTTCGAGGTGTGATAATTCACGTTAAGAAATGTGGCGATGTAACCGAGATCTGTGACAGTGCCGTGCCTGCAAGAATAAGACTGCATGTTCTCAACTGTATATTCCGTATGCGGCGAAACTGTTATTCCAGGTTCGTTGAAGGTGTCTTGATATCTTAGTTTGCTCATTCGGTGCCCTCCTTTAGGAACTTCAAAGTATGAACATTGCAGCTCGTCTCTACACGGTGTCCACAGGTCGTGTGAGAGATTCCTCTTAGAATGTATCTCGGGGTTGGAAGGGTAGACAATGATAGAGTCCATGTATTCTACAGATCC
>QGOH01007671.1:0-15013 GCA_003313155.1 Boletus sp. MG95
TCCTTTGATGATCATAGTTGGTAAGATGTGTATTCTTGCACATTGGTGGCAGTGATCATGCTGATGAATCTCATGTTCATTCATCCTGCTCTGGCAATCATAGGAAGTAGGTTGTGCATTCTGGCCTATTGAAAACAGCAGTCATGGTGATGATAATATGTCTATTCTTCACTCTTCTCTGGTGATCTAGGCAGTGAGTTGTGCATTCTGACATGGTGGTGGCAATGTTGCTGCTGATAATCCCATGTCCTTTCTTTGTCCTGCTCTGGCAATCATAGGAAGTGAGTTGTGCATTCTGGCATACTGGTGACAGTAATAATGCTGATAAGCCTTTTTTCCATTCCTCATTATGCTCTGGAAATCATAGTTGGTGAGTTGTGCAGTCTGCCATATTAGTGATAGTGATGATGCTAATGATCCAATGTCCATTTTTTATTTGCTTTGGAAACCACAGGGGGTGAGCAGTACATTTTGGTGGTTGGTGACAGAAATCATGCTAATGATTTCATATGCATTCTTTATCCTGCTTGGGCAATAATAGGGGGTGAGTTGTGATGCTGGCATGTTGATGATCATGATGATGCTGATGATCACACATCCATTCCTCATTCTGCCCTGGTGGATACAGGAAGTGAGTTGTGCATTCTGGCATATTGGTGGTGTGATGAGGCTGATGATCCCATGCCCATTCTTTATCCTGCTCTGGCAATCATAGTGGGTGAGTTGTATTCTCACATATTGGTGACAGTGATACTGTAATGCTGATAAGCCTTTTATTATGTTCTGGAAATCATAGGTGGTGAGCTGTGCATCCTGCCATGTTGGTAACAGTGATGATGCTAATGATTCAAAATTCATTATTCATGTTGTTCTGGAAATAATAGGCAGTGAGTTGTGTATTCTGGTATGTTGGTGATAGTGATGATGCTAATACAGTAATTCCATTTCTATTCCTCATCCTGCCCTTGCAATCACAGCTTGTGAGCTATACACTCTAGCATATTGGTGATGGTAATTATACTGATAAGCCTATTTCCAATCCTTATTGTGCATAGAGGGTGAGTTGTACATTCCACCATGTTGGTGACCATGATATATATTGTATGCTGATGATTCCATGTCCATCCTTCATCCTACACTGGAAATCTAGGAGGTAAGGTGCCCATTCTGGCATATTGATGACAGTGATAATCTCATGCCCATCCTCTGTTCTGGCAATAATAGGCAGTGAGTTGTGCATTCTGGCATGTTTGTAACAGTGGCAGTGCTGATTAATCCACATTAATCCATTATCTTACTGTGGAAATTATAGTGGGTGAGTTGTGCCTTGTGACATCTTGCTGATCATCAATATGCTGATGATCCCATGTCCATGCTCCATCTTCCTCTGCCAATCATAGGAGGTGAGTTGTGCATTCTGCCATGTTGGTGACAGTGATCATGCTGATGATTCCATGTACTATACATTCTTCATCCTCTGGCAATCATAGAGTGTGAGCTGTGCATTCTGATAGTAATGATGGTGATCATGCTGATGGTCTCATGTCTATTCTTTATCTCATTCTGGTGAGAACAGTTAGTAAGTTGTGTATTCCAGCATGCTAGTAGCAGTGATAATACTAATAATCCCATTCTATTGCTTATGGTGCCCTGGAAATCATAGAGGGTGAGTTGTACATTGTGGCATGTTGGTGACCCTAATTATGCTAATGTTCTCATGTGCATTCTTCCCATTCTGACCATCATAGGAGGTGAGCTATGTATTCTTGCATGTTGGTAACAGTAATGATATTTATGATTCCTTATTTATTCTGTATATATACTATTCTGATGATATGTAACAGGCAGTAAGTTGTGCATTCTAGCATATTGGTGATGTTGATTGTGCTGATGTTCTTTATATTACTCTGGCAATCATAGTTTGTGAGTGGTGTTTCTAGTGTGTTGGTGGTAGTCATGCTGATAATTCCATGTCCATTCTATATACTGCTCTGGCCATCACAGGGGGTGAGTCATTGTCATTCTGATGTATTGGTATTAGTGAGCACACTAATGACTCCATATTGATTCCATGTGCATGCTTGATCTTCCTCTGGCAATCATAGGGGGTAAGTTGTGAATTCTACTTTTTTGGTGACATGCTGATGATACATACTGTATATCCATCCTATATGTATCTTGCTGCTTCCATGATAGGAGGTGAGTTATACATTTTCACATATATATTACAACTAAATGTGGATGCTATATCTAATTTTCCCCCTTTCTTTCATTGTTGGGTTATAGCATGTAAGTTGTTATCACTTTTCATAGTTGTTGCTGAAGCTTTTTTCAAATTTGATAGCTGGTGTGTTGTGTTTCAAATATTTATAACCTATTTGGCCTTATACATCACAATAGGATGTAAGTTTGCAATATTAAGTTCATTTCATAGTAACTGATCTAGATCACTATGCCAGGAGGTAACATTCTCTTATCTTGAGAATTTCTATTTATTTAAAAAGCATCAGGAGGTTGTTTTTATAGTCAACTGTGCTATCACTTATTTATGTTATGGTTTAATCACTTTCAGCTATTCTGCCAAAGTCATGTGTGTAACTTTTTTTTTGATTTCATATATTATACTGATATCTTCTTAACCAGAGTTTCACTACCAACAGTGAGATCAATTCTTCTTTGAAACCAAATAGCTGGGTAAAGTTATTCTTGTTTGATCTGTACATGTAAATTTAATTTCAAATTAAAGATTGGCTTTGTTACATGGAAACAAGCACTTTACTTTGGTGTTGGTATGTAATTATTTCTTTTGTATACAGCTGTAAATATCACCCATGCCCATGACATATTGTAGATATGATTCTGGTCTTGGCATGGTCCTTTTATCTTTTCCAACAGAGTCACCCTCAGCCATTTCCCACTGCTGCTCAGCAGTACAAACTATCAAGTATTCCTGCTAAGGTTAGAAAGGAACTAGAGGGAGTTGTCAAGCAATATGGAAAACTCTCTCATAGGAAAATAGTGGATATGATAGTGGATATTATTCTTCAGAATCTCAAGGGTAATTCAAGACATTTCACAAGATTCTGTCTGCTAATAGCCCATTTCAGAAATCCTAGCAGCTAAATGAAGCCAATAGTCTTGTATTCTGTCATACAGTATTTTCAAGTCATTTCAATGGTGAAAATTGAATAAGAGGTCAAAGAAAGGGACTTTAATCACTGGTCAGGTTTGTGTGGCTCAAAAGTGAAACTGATTCCAAGTCAAATAGTTGTCTCAGTGTACTGAAGGTAAATTGAAAAAAATGTATGTATAGAGGTGTGATTTTATAATAGGCCAACTGTATGGGATATACATTTGCTAGCCATTCAGTGGCCAGCCCCATATGTACAACTATTCATACACTAATATGGGAAAACCACTTCTTCAAAACTTTATCTGGATTCAGAGTAACTACATAATTTATCTGCTTAGAGGATCTGGTTTATCAAGCTCAGAAATTAAAATAAGTGCAATTGGACACCATTAGACTCTTTCTGATTTCCTGGTGCCCTGGCATAGTCTGGAACCACTTCAAGGTCAGTCTGTTGGAACATTGATATGTAAAGCAAGATGTGATAGTAAAGCCACTGATTACACAAGTAGATAGTATTTTGAATCTTCATAGTAGTCTTCTTTAGGAACTACTGTACTTGTTGAGTACTCTACAGGCATTTTATGCAGCCATGATACATATAAAATGATGGAAATGATTGAGGGAGGGTAGTTACATTTTTTGGCTGGTACACTAGTGAACTAACTAAATGACTAAACATCATGGCATCCATGAAAAGTGCAAGAAGAGCCCAACTCTGAACAATGCCACTGTGCAAATCAGGACTTTTCACATGCCATGCAGGCAATTCAACTAATACACACATACATATTGTCAGGGTGGGTGTATCAAAGGCATATGTTTAATGATCAATTTTTCAAGCGAGGTGGGAGACTGAGGAACAAGCAGAGTCGCAGAGGCATCACACTTATACATTGCATATGTACATCAAGTATTTTCAAGCCTTCATACTGTAGTTTACCTCATTGACTATGCTCACTGAGTACTCTATGGCATTTTACATACATATGCAGGCAACCTGTCAAATTCCTCGGGCTAATCTCTGCAGACACACCAGTGGGTCAATCGAACAGGCAGCAACTTGTCATATGTATGTCGAATTTTCTCTGATGGGTCGGCGAGCATTGAATCGACCTTGTCACCGACATCTGCTGGCATGCGCGATGAAGTGAAACATCATCGACCTCTTTACCAAAAAGCCTGACCCCGTCATATAGCCACCCACAAGCAACAAAATCGGACGGTACACCGCTACCTAACTCGAGGTCAAAGGATACCCAACCCGCCCCCCAAAAAACCGTCACGCCGCCTGGAACAGCGTTCGGAACCCTACACGACCGCGCACACCAACGCATGAACAAAACGAACCACAAAACGACCAACGGGGACGAGGGCCACGTACCATCCAAATTCCGGCGATCACACATGGACGCCAGATCGGCCCGCTGTAAATGCAAACACGTCGTCTTCAAGCTCTCCCAGAGCGTCGAGGACGTCACGCCGCGCGTATCGTTCATACCCGTCCCGTCTTCGATCCCATCGCTATCCTGTAACACGAGTGCGTCTAAAATGTGAGACCCCGCTTCTTCGTAGCGCTATAAACAGACAGCGAAACAATCCCATTTAGGATCGAGCGTCCGGAAACATGCGTGCGCACACAACTGGACTCACTCGGAGATTAATACAGGATATGCCCAGATTGAATCTGTGGGTGGTTCAGTGTTGAGAGGTGACCGGGGGGGGAAAAGACTGGACGACATGAAAAACGCACCGAGCGCGGATATAAGCAGGGTGCAGGTCGAGCGCTCGAAAATAATATTCGAGGGCATCTGCAGCTTGCCCGTTGTTGGCCATCGTCGCCCCAACGCGGTTATACAGCAACCAATCCTAAAGGGGTACCCGACGATCATCAAAAAAAAAAAAAAGATCCAGGAGCGTCGTAGCACACGCACGTCCGGTCGAACGGCCAACGCCGTGAGAAAACAATCCACCGCCTTGGCGTACTCCTGAGGAACAAGGGTTCATAGATAGAAAGCGCAAACGGTGATGACCTTTTTTTTTTTTCTCAGACGCACCTCCGTCGCATTTAACAACACCGCCAACGCAACCTGCACGTCCGCGTCCACACCGCCCTCCTGCCGATCCGCTTCCCTCGCCATTTGAAGTAGGACGTCGATCAGACCCGTAAAATCGCCGCGCGCGTCCGTGGCCAACCTTGTGCCCGACACGATCGCCTGGTATTTGGGGTTCCGCAACGCCCATTCCCGAATCGCGTCGTACGTCCCCAACCGATGGCTATCGTTGGTGTACGACACGGCGAGCGCGAGCCATGTAGGAAGATGGGTCGGGTCGAGATCGATGGCCCGCTGAAGCGCTTGAATGGCTTTCGCCTCGCGTTCGTTTTCTTGTTGTTTCACGCCAAGCTCAAACCATGCGGCTGCATTGGTCGGATCTCGTTGCACAGCCGCTTCCAACTCCAAAACACTCTACCAAAAAAAAATAAAACCAAACATCAGCCATGCTGTTCGACCCCCTTCCATCCTATTTTTGATGAGAGTGGCAATGTTCTCCATTTTTCCGCAGGAATGAAATGGGCTGATGTGTACGTACCTCGTATACCCGTTGCGAATGAGACATGTGCATGGCATGATGCCGCGTCCTCGTCGAGTCCCCGAGTAGATATGGATTGTTCGTCTGAAACTGGTAATTTGCAACCGGCTTCACGCCGGTCGTCGTCGCCTCGAACGCATCCCAGTCGCGTTGCATCCCATCCCACGCATTACCCCCTTCAACGACGGATACCGTGTGCGCAGCTGGACCCGTGTAATGTGCATTCCAGTACTCGGTGAAATCTGCATTTTCCTGGCGGAAGTACGCCTCGTGGGGGTCCTTCACTTGATGCACGTACGCCGCATTCAGTTCCTCTGAACCCTGATACGAAGGAAGGAATTGTGATTGTGACGAGGAGGGGGATAGACCAGCCACGTCGTCGTGCATCATCACTCCACGTCCTTTACCTTTCACATCCACGGCCCCGGTCATCGCAACGTCTTTTGGCACGATGTTATCCTCCCCTACAGTCACCTCCCCGTCTCGCAGTTGACGCATGAGATTCATAAACTCGCTTTTCTGGAATTTGGGGTTCTGCTCGTGTTTCACAGAGTCTATCACCTGCGCCGCAATCTGAGCCATTTCGTCAGCGGGCACCGCACCCCCCAAACCCTGCCGATGTTCTTGTTGTTCTGGCAGAGATTCGGAGGCGTTCAACAAGGATTCTTGCGACTGAAATTCCTTGTCCCAAGACATCTCTACTCAATGAACCGGCGAATCAGGCGTGTCTCACACACGTCAACCGAAGACTCACGGTCACTCTGTACGACATGCCGTTGCGCAGGACTAGCCATTGCACCCGTCACACCGGCAATCATGTTCATCCCATTTACTGCATACACCGAGCTCCACGGAAGTGCACCGCCTGGAACGCGTCGCCAAGCCGAGAGAGATTAAAAAGATCGACGACAGACACGGAAAACAAAATGAATGGATAAAAAGAAAAAAAAAAAACAGGTCAGAGAAGCACAGCTTCGGACGCATGCGCACCAAAGACGTACTGTGCATTCCCCCCATATGGGGCGACGTCAGATTCCGCACCCGGTCTTGCTGCACCTCCACTCGCGTCGCCGGTATAACCTGCGCTTGTCCTTGTGCATGAGCCTGGGTGGGCGTGTGCGTGTGCGTCTGGGACGCCGCCGGTTGACGTGTCAAGAAATCAGCAGCCCACGTTACGTTCGTCGCGGCATCGATCTGCGCGCGTTGCACGGGAGTGGGTACGGCAACAGGCAACGCGTCGCGCAACCTGGCTACATCAAATGGCTGCGCCGGCATCGACATCACCGACATGGGCACCTGGGACACATGTGGTGCCGGGGACGGTCCAGCACCAAAGAACCGTGCCGCCTCTTGCTCCAACTCCGGTACGGAAGCATGCTGGGATCGGAAATGCGCCTGATGAACATGGAGAGGAAGACGAAGGTGTAGGATGCATGTGCAATTCAGTCAGCGGCGCCGGCCATCGAATATATATGCAAGGAATATCGATAGTCACAATAGGGATAGAATCGAAGATGAACGAATGGAAGCGGGAAACGGGAAACGGGGACAAGTGGAGCCGGTCGACAGAGATGAAACGACATACCTCGCCCGAAAGAACTCCCCGGGAACGAGATGGCCCCGCGATATCCTGCAGAGAACGCACGTATAAGCACAACCATTCGAGAAATGCCTCAGCCAGCTCCACTGGGTGCACCCGGCAACCCGGGCTCGGCTATAACACACCTGCTGCGCACCCCGATCCTGATCAAACCGCCTCGAGATATTCTGCAATGGATTCGAAGGCCCACATTCGGCTCCTCCACCTACGAGCATCGAGAGTGACATCGTGCCTGTGCGAGCGATGGCGATGGTGGATTTGTGCGAGTGATTCGGATTCAGAACGATTTTGAATGACACGACGGTTTCGATGTTGGCTGCGATATGGACAATCAGCACACACAAACCGTGTCAAGACAGACTGTGCGGAAGGAAAAGTAGTAGAAGAAACAGAATTGGAATCGACCGTGAATTGTACATACACGACGCCTCGCCTGTCTTGCCGATACCCGGAAACCCGGCAACCTCTTTTTCTCACGTGTTTTTAACTAACGTTCACACGGTCCCGAGAGAGAGAAAACTAGCTAAATGTCGTATGACACGAGAACACGGATTCAAACATTTCTCGTATGCGCACTGAGCAGGGATTTAACCTTCAGGATGAGATATGTGGACACTGACCCCAAGTTTTGGCAAAGTTAGTTTGAACATGAAGATTAGGGTTAGGGCTTGATAGGGCAGATTAAAACTATGCACCCCACGTAAGTAATTCAGAAACTTACCTCCTCATTCCCACCGGGACTGGAAAAACCATGGGAGCACGCCAAAAAGTGAAACAGGATATCAAAGCCTTGATCCGGACGCAAAATGTGATGTTTCGAACACTCCAAGTCAATTTCTGATGTTCTCCTCGAGTTTCAATTTACAGGCTGCCCCTCTGCTCGGCACTGCGCGCTTCATCTAGTCTCGTATTAGGGGTCTGAGGGTAGCTGGCACAGTCGTCGTAGCTAGTAAAAGACTGAACATATCGTCCAGCATCGACATTATGAAACCGAGGTCCGTCTGTCGACATCACAGATCCGTCAAGCAGTGCCAAAAGGGGATCGCGGGACCGGCGACCTGCAGATTGGCATGCGAGACAGCTCAATCGAGAGGCCGTCTCGTCCACTAGTAGTCGTTGCATACTTTGGGGGTACACCTTTTCATTGTTTCGAGTTCGTCCATTCGTTCCCTCCCGTCCTTCAAGCTTCAAACGTGCTTCGGACTCCTGAGTCGCGCGAGAATCAGAAAGACCCCCAGGTTTTCTTCGTCCGCTCTGCTGCCGCATCATCTTCGTTTCGCCTCATTCCCTCTCGACATGTTCCTCGGAATCAAGCTCAGGTGGAACGTGGAACGTAGTTTGTCTTGACGGACCAGGAGTGCGCCAACCAACCCAAGTACCCAACCCACTTGAAGGAATCTGTCCGACGTTGAAAACGTGAAACTCACTGGTCCCGGCACCAGTATCTCGGCGCGTGACAATGAGCCATTTCAGCTCGGGTGCCTCGCACTGGACCAAGATTTGAAACCACTGGGGTCCAGAAATAGAGCCCACGTCGTGCGAACAAGAAACGACGAGCGAGGAAAGCATGTACATAATTGCAACAATGTGCCGACGTTGCCCTAGCCACTGGATAGCATAGTACGGTGTGGGTTACAATTATGAGGTAGTATTAGTCTATACTAGACCCATAAGAATTCTTGCCCCGTTCCAAAAAAGAAAAAAAAAACAAGTAGGACGTCATTCGAATGGATACAACGTGCGCTGAAAGAGGGGGGATGAAAGAAAAAGAAGGATTGTTACAAAAAAAAAAGTAGCCGTGTTACACCCACGCAGACAAAGCAATCAACAAAAAGGAAAGAGAAACAGGGAACCAAACACACTCTTTGAATGGAAAGAAATACGCATGGAGAAACACACAAGTCTATACTGTTCCGTTCGTCCGGCAGGCACGTCATGAGTTAGTCGCATCTATGTCATGTCCGCAAAGAGCGTAGAGCATCCGCAGCAGTGGACCAATCAACTCGTCGGTGGCGTCTGCAACATTTTGGTGCTACTGGGACCAGGTCGATTCGAGGGTGGTGATGGCGGGTTCGCCGCCAAAAGCCCTTGTAGGGGTACATGTGATTGTGGTGGCCCCTGAGCCACCTGGACCTGCGGAACTTGGGCCGGGGCTTGCACTTGCACTTGGGCCTGGGCCTGAGCTTGCTGTATAGCCTCGACAGCCTGTCTGCACTCGGCTCCACCCTCCGAACGCACTGCAACACGCATTTGGGTCAGTTATGGTATTCATAAACCAACGGACGACGCGTGTCCGAATAGCCACTCACGATGTCGCTGTTATATCACAGATGGAATGAGATCCAAACAAAGTGGAGTGCCACACCAGAAGCATTTCATGATGATCACTTACGTTGAGCGCATCCAGACGACTGAACGTCTTCCGACAACCTTGACAAATGTTTGATTGAGACCGCGTAGCATGCAGCGCTTGATGTCGTCTGTAAGACAAATGATAAGTCGGACGCGCCATCGCCAACAGATCGAACATCGAGCACCCCGCAAAGCCCAATAAGATGATCGACGGCCACTCACTTGCAATCATGCTGCCTCGCAAACCCCTTCTTACAGTCCGGATACTCACACACATACGGGCGCTCCTCGGTATGAGATCGCAAATGACCTAGTAATAACGCACGGATGAACAGGGACAATGGCACACACACCACAAGCGCCACGGACCTCGCAGATTGAATCGACGCGTAAACGTACTCCCACAACCCGGCACAGGACAGATGAAATGAGCCTCATTCCTCCTTCGACTCGCACTCGCCGCCTGGGTCGCAGAGGTCGTTACTTGCTTCTTCTCCACCTGTAAAATTGGGGGCAACCTCGGTACTCCACTCGAAGCTGGGTAATGGCCTGAAACATCGCCGGGCGGGGCAGAGGAGGATGCGAGCGCTTGGTGATACAACTCGGCAGCGGTGGGCGTGTAATAGGCCGTTTCTTGTTTTACACCATCGGGGTGTGGCGGGACCGGCTGCGTCATCGGGGGGAGTGGGGGCTGAGCCGGGGTGGAGGGGATCGGGTAGGGCGATGGGTGGGATGTATGACGAAAAGGGGAGTTGCTGTGGCTGCGCCTGTAAGCATGACCGGGGGGATAGTGGGCATGCTGTTCGGTAGGATCGTTGGGACCAGCGCCGGGAGGAAAGGAGGGCGGGTGGGCGTGAGCGTGAGGAGGCGACTGCTGCGGCATGTTGGCGAGCTGGGGAGGATAGGTCAGATGCTCGGGGTCGCTGTTGTGATGGTTATAGGATGGGAACTCGTGGCTGACGGCAGGGTCGATGGCAGGCTGGCGTTGCTGTGTCTGTGTGATTGGATTTTGCCACTGAACCCGTGTTTGAGTTGCGGGATCAAGGTCCATGGCTTGGGGTGGGCCCTTTTTATTATTTAGGCGAGGGAAGAGAAAGCTTCTTTTTGATGTGAAATAAGACAGGGCTAAGAACGTTAATGAGCGTTCTGTAGAGAACGTTCGGGTCTTTTTTGGAGTGGAGACGCACCGCAGGAGTGGGGCCTTTTTGAGAGAGCTAGTGAGACACAGCCGTGGGCAGGGCAGGTGTGCACGGAGGAGAAGGAGAAGCCGGGGCGGAGGAGATCACGCTCGTGGAGGGATGTCAGCGTGCTCGACGTTGCATCCGACCGTCCGACGTGGCTGTGTCTCCATTTAGCATGCAGCGCCGCAGCACCGCCCCACCTTCCAAATCCGGATTGCTTGTTCAGCACCGAATGCAGTGTCGTCCACCACGTCATCACGATAACGTACATTCAAATGGCACGCTACGGACACTGGGCCTCAAATATGTGCGCATCCAGCAGCCTCCGTCGTCGCATCAGCTCTGTCTCCGTGATACGCTGCCCCGTCTTCCCATTCCCCGCACGCGGCGTACCACTCCCACTCTCCCGCTCCCGCTGTCCTCCACCCTCGCCCCCCTCGCCCAACAGCGACGGCGACGATTGCCCTTGTTTCATCTCTATCACATCAGACTGCCCATCAGAGCTGCTCCGCGACTGAGTCACCGGCGTCCCACTCCCACCACGCTTTCGTGCGACAAACGTGATCCCCGAGTCATCCGTCTCTGTCCCGGATGCGAACGGACTCGCGTCCACTTTCCCATTGCCATCCGCGTCGCTATTCTCGGTCAACGGTCCGTGGCAGATCGGTCGCTTCGTTGGCGAGCGAGAGGCCTGAGGCGAATTCCGCCTCGTCTCCCGTTTCTTCTTCGTCCCTCCCGCCTCCATCGCTTCCACCACTTTGCTCGTCCTCTCTTCCTTGCCCGAATGTCTCACAAACGCATCCTCCATCCAGTCCGCGAGATCCTCCACCACAGCCTTGGCTTCGCTCATAAGCGTCATCATCTGTAGGTAACCATGGCTCCAGTCCGAAAATAGCACCATCTGTACCCAATCATCTTCCGTTTCGCGGGCAAGTTGATCTCGCTCGGCGATCATTCTCGCCACATCGTCCTCTGGAATATCATCCAGATGGACCTCCGTCATACGCAGGCCCTCGCCAAACTTTGCACTCTTTCCTGTCAGTACGAGGTCAAGCTCAGCTTTGCGAGCCCGCTTGGCTTCCCGCACCCGCCCTGCAAAGATCACAGTATCATCCACGAACGGGTCCCTCTCACCGCATTGCATCAGCAGGGGTGGGAACTGTGCCAGGAGCGACGACGGCGTCAGGATGGGAGAGATGAAGTAATCGGTTGCAAAGTCAGGGTTTCGATGCGGTCCGATGTACAAAATCGCCATGGCACGCATCTGTCAAGTCGAGTGAGCACTCGCTACGTTTCACGACAAACGATTGATCCGGATGCGATGCATTCATAGACTTACGATACTAGGAGAAATAATACGGTCCTGGAAATATCCAGTGCGACTTGTCATCGTTAGTCTTGTGCCAATACATTCGCGGTTGTTGCCGATACCTTTGCCGTTACGGCCTCCAGTGACAAGCGTGGTGGCCTTGAGGTTCGCTTGTGTGACAGCCGCTGACAATTGCTCCTGCTGCTTCTCAAGCACTCGATGGAGTCCATCCGTGTCCGAGGAGACATCCTTGTACACAAAACGTACACGCTCCTCGATGGAGCGATCTTCCTCTCTCACAGGTTTCACCTCCCCCTCCTCACTCTCAGAGTCCGCCCAAGACTCGTGGTCGTCGTACGGCACCTCGAACGATTTCACCGACGATTTGCGCTTCACATCCATATGATGTTGTTTCGAAGGCAGGTCCTCTGTCCTTCCGACCAGATCTTGCAGTGCGTCTTTCCAGCTCTTGTGCCTCCTCAAACGTTTGGTTCGCATGCGGTGGTCTCCGACCATGCTCAACGGGCTGATATGCTGCAGGTGATTCTTCTGCGATGCCAACTCGCGCATGCCAGGGAGGTCCCCCGTGGATTGTTCCGTTCGCAGGACTCGGAGATTATCTGGCGACATCCAAGAGGTGAAGTTAAAATCCAGCGCAGCATAATTAAGCACGAGGGACAACGGTGCAGGAAGCCTGGCCTCTCCGGCGGGGAGGACAGCATTGTGTTGCAGTATCTTGACCATGACACCCACGACAAGCGTAGCGCCACTGTTGAACATAATGCACGTGTATGAACGGGATGAAAACAGCAGTGCAAGACTGAAAGACTTACGCCGAGTCCCCGGACAGGATTACATTCAGCTTCTTGCCCGACATGCCAATACATCTCCCGGACGTTTCCGCGAGAAGTCGGTAAATATCAAAACACTCGTCCATTGCGAACGGATAAGGGTCTGTGGAAGAGAACGCGTGGGTAAGTATATAGTGAGATGAACAGAAAGTGGACCATCACATTCGGGAGCCTTTCCATAGTCAACGGCGAGCACAGGTTTGCCTGTTTTAAGGGCCCAGGTGCGCAGTCGTTCATCGTGATGCTCCGGTGACATCGCCACGAACCCGCCACCAGGAAAATCGAGGATGAGATCCGTGGTGTTATGAAGCTGTGGCGCAGATGGCGCAAAGTAAATATGGACTGTGATTGGACGATCATATGTTGAAGTAGCAGGACGTGGGAGGAGGATCTTGCGGTGAAGTGACATGATTGGACTCTGAGCTATCAATCGAAGCTGACAAAAATGGATCGGTGTCAAGTCAGGGGCTCCTCGGACGGACGATATAGATTACATACATATGGATTAGCTGTCTTCTCCCATGTAACCCGGAACATTTCAACGGTAGGTACAGCCCTGAATCGTCGAAGCTAGTCACACGCATATAAGCCGAGTAATTATGGGGAAAAGAAACAGGGCGGACCTTTTCATCCGCCTCGTTGGCGTAAATGATGTAGTAGATTGAGAACAGTATAGAGCAGATATCCTTGAGCCATCTCGGACGAATGGACATGGCAGTCGCAAAACCAGCATCGAGGCCGGTTGCAATCCAAGTGGCACGGTAATATGAAGGCGAGTACTAGGCGGGAATGAGACAGCATTACTCAACGAATAGGGTGGCTGAACCCACGAGTTGAGCCAACGGCTCAGGGGCTGAGAAGAGAAGAGGACGTTCATTCGCGATTACGAGAGAGAAGGGTGGCGCTTACAACCAAGGCCCAAAATCTTGTCGAGATTTTTGAGCGCATACACGGTGGTAAGGGCACTGACGATGATTTGCCATGGGGAGAAGCGTTCTGTCGGGAGAATTAGAAGTGAAGGGATGCGGGACGGATGCACATACGGAGTTTCCTGTTCAACTGTCTCAACCACAAGACACGCGGTCCCCCTGGATTTCCATGGGCGAGTCTCCAGACCCAGAAGAAGAGAACGAGGAAGACCTGGGTGTGGGATGAGCAGATGTGGAATGTGGGGGAAGAGACATACCTGAGTGCGCTTCCAGGAGGGGCTTGGACGGCCGAGGAGATGGTCAATCATGAAGCATGGACCTACGTGGGGAGGGGGATGGAGTCGTGTTATAGGGATCCGTCGTCAACATCCCCCCTTGCATGTGATTCTTGTGGGCTTTTCCTTTTTGGGCGAGCACGGTCACGACTACGACCGCGTGGCCAACTTGAGCTTGACCATGGACGCACTCAAATCCATCCGCACAGTCGAACAGGACAAGATCGACATCGTCAACCAGCTCCTGCTCCCACACACCATCCAGTATGTCCAAATTCAATCCATAGAGCAGGCTCACGACGCCATCAAGTCGATGAAGGTCGCTTCGTCCGTCTTTCATCCCCCGGCGCGCTCATCGCTCGACAGATCCGTGGCGCACCCGCCATCGCGGCCCTCGCATCGCTCTCGATCGCGACTTCCCTCTCGACGGCCATACAGGCGACGTCCCGCCCCGACTTCCTCGCCTCCCCTTCCCTGCTCGAGGCCCATATCGCCCCGCAGCTCGACTACCTCTTCACCGCCAGACCCACCGCCGTCAACCTCGGCGCAGCCACGCGTCGTCTCGCCAAGCTCCTCTCCAAAGCTGTCACCGCACACCAGCAACAGCCCGAGCCACGGACCACAGAGGCAGATGCCGCACTCGCGATCGCGAGAGACATCATCGCAGAGGCCAAGCTGATCGGGGGCGAGGACAAGGCCCAAAACATCACCATGTCCAAGTTGGGTGGCGACTGGTTGCATAAGCGGATCGGGGGGTCGGGAAAGTACCTGAACGTCCTCACCGTCTGTAACAC
>QGOH01007693.1:0-28692 GCA_003313155.1 Boletus sp. MG95
TTATAGAAACCTTACCATACCTTTGTACCAGCCTCTTCCTGTTACGAACGCTACTCTCATAACCCCTATCGTAGACTTATTTGTTTTGTTTCACTTTACTTTCTTTTATCTTATCTTATCTTCCACAGCACGTGACCCTGGGAACATTCTTCCTTTTCACCCTTTGTAGGGTCACAGCTTTCATCACTACATGTCAGTCACAATGCATCAGTCACACTTTTGATCGGTCACACATGCCCTTAGCGCATGTAGCCCCTATCCTGATCACTTCACTTATTGCCCGCTCATATATGATCACTCAGGCCCTCTTCCATTCTGATGCCTGGCACATCCAGTATGTTTCTCATTACTGTACATAGCATTCCTAATCCATGCAGCCTCAGCACCGTTTATGCACACATACCATATGTTACATCGTAGATACAATACCAACACATGTAAACCCCTAGACAGTATATAAGGCCGAAGTTGCCCACCAGAGAACCTCAGTTAAGTTCTCTTGGTGTTCTCCCCAAAGCACCTCCATTGAGAGCATAGACTCAGTAGTACAGTAGTACTAGCCTCCTTTCTCCTCCCACTTCACACCTTCAGAGTAGACCCTGTATAGGGTTAGGCTTTGGGTATTTCACTTCCCTGACACTTATTGAGGTACAAGTGTGCCTTGTCCCATACTATATAAGTTCTCCATTAGATTCACAGTACCTCAGTTGTTCTAGCCCATCTGGCAGCAGCTGAGGTGAGTCTTTTATACCTAGCATTAACTCCTGTTCTCACATACAGTAGCTCCAGAATACTCCGGACTTACCAGGTAAATACAAAGTTGTTCTAGCCCATCTGGCAGCAGCTGAGCTCTGGAATACTCTGGACTTACCAGCTGCACTGTTCCAGACTTCAAAATTTTAACAATAGGCATCTATAACTAGCAGATATACTGCCCAGGATACTGAATGCTAAGCATTCAGTATTACTGCCTTTTGGCATAACAGTCTAGGTAATGGGTGGTTAGCCTTACATGAGGTTCCTAAGCATGAATGCTTGGTGGTCAGAGGTTGGACTGACTTTGGATGGGGGGTTTTCCCACAGGGGGATGGTGGTGGTAGCAGTTCAAGAGGCATCCAGGCTTTGGGTATTTCAGGGAGGTGATCCAGAAAATCATTCACAATTTGTCTGAGACATCATGTGCTTGTACTCACACCCTTTCTTCAGCACAACCTGCAGACCATGCAAATCCCTAGGGGCTACATTCTCCCTCCTGCTTGATAGCCCATGTGCAGGCTAGTAACTGATCCTACACTATCAGGGCATTAGCTCTAGCTGGCTCACATCACTCACTCCTACCTCTCAGGGATCACAGTGATCTTGCCCCAACAGATTTGAGTCCAGTTTCAGGCTGGGAAAGCCTACAGCTTTTTGCCCAACCCTTATCTTGTTACACATGTATTCTACATAGCACACTGCAATACATCTCAGACATTCTCTTTTCTGGTCTCAGCAACTAACAACCATGCATCAACACACACAGAAAGTACCACTGTTAATATTTCAGTTAATCATCACTTTTCTGAAACCTAATTTGGGCATGTAGCTGTAGTTCAGGATCATACATGTCAATTCTGAACACAAACTGCTTATTATGCAAAACTAGAATCACCTCCATCACAGAATACTATCCGTGCAGTCCAAGGGAGTCATAGACATTATGTAGCATTTGTCCCTGCATAATATGCATGGTGTCACCAAAGCTCTTCATCAAACCGTTCAAGGGTCGCAGATGCATCCTCGACATCTTTCTGAGCTTTCTTCCTCATATAGAAGATTGGACAATCTTTACTCGTACACAAAACATCCTTCAACAAGGAATGAGTCAACGTCATAGGGGCTATTGAAGACAGAATCGATACCTGATGTAATGACCCTTGACACCGCTGGCACTGAGTCCACAATCTCGAGAACCGGACTTGCATCTGTGAGGCGGTGTTCACTTGTTTTTGATAGAGTTCATGGATCCTTGGGCGGCAGTTGTTGCAAACAGCGCCATCTTAACCTATCCGTGAGATATCAGAACTTGGAGTAAGTAGACATGTACTGACTGGAGACACTATTATTTGGCCGTAGAGCGGTCTTGCATCCAAGACAAGTAACTGTCTTGACGGCGAACTTCATAAGTCCTCCAACAGTGGGAGTTGCGATCGCAATTGCACGAGTATGATCGCCGGACACTAGGAGATATTAATACTGCAAATACAATTCAAGAATCCGACGCGTACGCAGTGAGTTTGCTTTTTCGCCAAGGATGGGTTCGAAAATCCTCATGAGAGGTTTCGAGAGTTGATTCTCGAGATAGTACTTAGTATCGATGGGAATATTGTTCTCGAGCACGTAAAGCGGATCTTCAGACTTCTCGTAGGCAGCAGCACCTGTAGAGACAAACAAACTCATGAATTCAAAATACAGTATCCATCAAGTATTTGGGGGATATACCCTTGATGCCTTTGACAATGACATATGCAACACGATCGCCGAGAGCAGGTGCAGAACCAGCATCACGTTGACGCATTCGTTCTGCAAGTTCTACGTGGGCCTGTTTTGCTGCATAATCTGCTTTGGCAAGCGCCTTCGTGATCACGAGCTGGGACATGTCAATCTTGTTTTGGAGCAGATCCGAGATCATCCGTTTCGTGTAACTAAATTGACAATCAGCCTCAGTGAACGGGATAGATAGACTGGCATGTCATACTCCTCCGCCCCCCTTACGTCTCGATCAACGAGCATCTTGTGTAGGCATGTCTGGATAACTGTCGAAACAAGTCGACAGTTATCTCTTCGAACTGTCTACATAATGTGATCAGGAAACCACTAGACAGCTGCTTTCAGGAGCACACGCACCTCAATGCCTTTTGCGTCCATTTTGTCATATTTCTCTGCCTTCGTCCAGTAGAGCCCTGCATACCGCTTTTTGCTGATGAGCAAGTAAGGGAAATAGACTTTTTCAAACTCGAGATTGATCGGCTTGATGAACTTGGCCGTGACGAAGGCTGCAGCTTGCGCTCCTACATGACCGGCCTTCAGTTTAGCAGAATGATAGCGAGGTTACAACAAGGAACCCACCAAGTTCCATGACGGCTTTAAGATCTGAAGGTCCGAATTTGACCATGACAGAGTCTGTATCACCATAAATTACTTCGGCATTGTGATTGTGACCATTCGATAAGGAAAATTCAGCTTCTACTTCCTGACATAGATATGAAGATTTGAGAATCCCCAGAAAAGATCATGGTAGAGACCGGACCTGCTTAGTTTTCTCAATCATTTGACGACCATACGCAGTGACACTAGACGAGATAGCGAGACATGGTAACTTCCCAACCGTTGCGCCAGTAAACCCGTACACAGAATTGGCACTTATCTGCGTGCAAGTCAACCTCGGGTAGACCGATGAGATTGGCTAAGTGTACCTTGAGGGCCAGCTGACGACCATCCAATACTGCTCTTCTAAATGGGTCAGTTTCTTTCTTTAAATCAGCTTTCGCGCGTTTTCTAGCAGAGATGAGGTCCTCCAACACAGTTGGTAACAGTCCCTTTCGTTTTGCCTTCGTAACGAAAAAGTCTATAGCCATGGAGTGATTAGAATGATGGAAGGATGTTAGCGATGTGCGTACCGTTATTTGGTGTCTGGATGTAATCTACGTCTTTGACGAGCCCTAGTCGATCGATAGTCGGCTTATCCAACAGTGTCGTGTAACATAGGTTATGAGCCATCATGATAGAGGGATACAAAGAACTGAAGTCCAGCGTTGCAATAGGCGTATCGTAGTAACCTTTTTTTGGCTCGATAACAGTCGCACCTTCATATTGTTCATCCGTGCCTGTAGACTTACAGTTAACAAACGTGGTTGCACTTCGCATAGTTGCTGTGGTTACCTTCGCCCTTGAATGCGGGCACAATATACCCTTCATCGTTTGCTCTTCGAAAGAGTTGGGAAAGCACTTTGATAGACTGTCCGCGAGAGAGTAGGTAGTTGAACGGAACACCTGTAACACGCGCCATTTCGACGCAATTTACGAAACACATCAGTTTATCGAGCAATCGTTGGGGGAGGTATGCATCCTAAGTGAGATCCATGTTGAATAAAATCATTAGCAGGTATATAGTATATGACGCGACCTTCAAGCAATACACAGCCAACCGCCGCCTAGATTCGGGCCCGCCATTCTGCAATTCTGTGATAACTGAGTGGTGGACATCTTCTTTTTGCTCGCCTAAGAATTGCGCGCAGACTGAATTGAGCGTATAACTACGCAGTTTGTGTTCACGTTGCATGAATTGGAGTACATCAAGCTGGAGGCGACCATCCAGGACTGTCTCCTTCGAATCACGTTGACCGTAAGCTTTTGAAGAAAAGTGGGTATCTTTCACTTGCGCCTTCACGCCTTCACGAACAGGATGTCATCTGAAAGCAACAGCAAAATACAAATGGAGCATAGGCATACCTTTCAATCTCCCGAGATGGTGAAACTTTGTGGCCTTCAGGTGTCTTGCCCTATCAATGAGGTATGGCCAATCGAAATTTGCGATATTGTACCCAATGACTACGTCAGGATCCACTTGTTCGATGAAGTCCCGCCAAGCGTGAAGGAGCTTTGCTTCATCATCAAAGCAGAGGACTTGGGACCCAACGATGTGTGAACAGGAGTTAAGCGTGAACACATTGCGGATGAAGGGCTGCGTCTCGCCTGTTCCACATATTTGTTAGCTTGAGCATCAAGCAGAGGTGACGGGAATACGACCTTGACGAGTTACCATGTTCGCGATTTGAATGACAGGATCAATGTTTGCCTCGGGGAATATACCTTTTCGCCCAGCACACTCAATATCGAAACTGAGTATGCGTAGGGGTGCGATCTTTTGCCAGTCCCCCTCGGGAGAGTGCGAGATGAATGCATCCCACCTTCAGGATGTTTCAATAACAGGCAGTGTAATAAAACTCATGTCACCGCACCTCACATTAAGTTCGATCTGGCACGTGGACCGTTTTGCTTCCTCCGAAAGAAGTTTGTACTTTCCTGCCGGTATTTCAATCCAATTCATTCCTACCACCTAAGGACAAATGATGATCCAGGAGTCGACATCTCGCATGACTGCAAGGACAGACCTTAGTGTCTATCATAAACCGGAGTGTATACGGAATATTACTCTCGAAGGTAGGATAAGATTGACCAACGGCGAAGAAATCTCGGAAAGAAATTTCACCCCGTTCGAACACGCGTAATTATCAGAAAGTAAAAAATTAGTATAAGAAGGGTGCGTTGCTTGAAATAGACTTATCTCGAACTTTAGGAAGCGATTTGGGGTCTACGATCGTAAACTTCATGAACGGGAACCAATCGTCTCCTAGATAGCCCCAAAGCGTGCGCTGATTCACAATTTCGATATCGAGAACATAATCGCCTCCTGCGCTGTGCTAGTCCAACAGACCATGTGAGGTCTCATAGTGTGTTAGTTTAAAACAGTCGCTGGCTTACATTCAGGGCATCCGTAAAGGCATCCAAGTCAGAATGATCGAAGCCGCGTGGAACAGGGATGTAGAAATAAGGCATGAACTGCGTGACATTGACGAGGACACTGTTCCCGGCCTGAGGCATTTCATAGTTAAGTCCCGACATCGAAAACCACACAAGACAAAAGACACCTCGGTGACGCCAAACATACGCAACATTGTGCGTCCAGTATTGGGATCTGTTGCATTCTCAACATCCACCTGTTGAAAGACTAGCATAGCTTGAGTTTGAGAGAAAGGAGTCGATGATGAGAAATGACGCACTAATGGAGTCCGTCTTCTCGTTTATTGGCTTGAGCTTTGGACGGGACCAAGAATCAGCGCCACCCTCAGAGGCTGAAACATTACCAGGTCAATCGAGAGAGCGTCACGAGAATGATCCCCGGAGACATACATGGACCATCGGAAACGTTCTGACTAAGCTGTTCTAGCACATCAGTGAACGACAAGCTCTGCGTGCTCTGTGAATTAGAGGGGGCTAGCTTTCTTCGCTTCGTTGTTGGTTCAGTGGCCGTCTCTGCTTTGACTCTATCGTACGTATCCGTGTAAGTCCTTGGGTTGGGAGAGTGGATTGCGCAAACTGCCTACCTCGAGCCTCCGTTGAACTTCGGGGTGGGCATGGCAGAAAGGGTAAAACGTCACACGGGGAGCTGTAGAGAATGGAGTTGAACGTCCGCAAGATTGCAAGTGACTGGTGGACCTGTCGTCGGACGCGTCCGACTCGCTTATGAGTACATAAACGCGTGTGGTCCAGTTTGTAGCATTTCCATTCTGGGAGAAGCCCCTCACAATAGTTCCGAATCTACAACCCTCGTCTCGTGGGGTATTTATTATATACATTCGACACTAGTTCTATTTCCTAGTGGAGGAAGAGCTCGGTGCACAGTCGAATGGTATCTGCAGGTGACTGGACACTGTGTCCCACAGTCCTCGAATCCGCGTAGATTTCGTGGTCATTCCCTCCCTGTCGGCGTTGATCAACCTATCGGCGTAACGTCCAATGTACCAACCGACGAAAACTCACAGCATGAGTCTTGTCTCCAAAGAAGTGGATCTCTTCGAATTCCTCGTTCTCGACGAATTGCAGACAATACCGCTTGTCCCACCCATCAGGGAAAATGTCAAAGGAGATTTGGCCACCGATGGAGAACGTCAAGTTGAGATTGAGGTTTTCAGGGCGACATAGCTCGCGAAGCTTCTCAATGAATGCAGCGCGGATCTTGTGTTTCTGGTTATGCATGTTAGCCTCATCGTTGTGGTACATAAGGCTGACTTACTTTGTCGTGTTCCTCAAATGCGTCACGCTCTTGTTTTCTGTTTAAATGGATTACTTGAGCGTAGCGGATCATGGCAGGCTGAGCGAGACATACGTTGCATTCCTGCCAATCGGACTGACGTTTATCATCCCATTGCGAAATTCGACAAACGTGCCCCTGAGAAAGGATTCAATGGAACAGAACAATGGTTTAGATATCTTGCCACGGACCGCTTGATCGGAATGTCGATTTCAGAGAGGTAGCGAAGTATGAAGTTGACGAGCTTCTTGTGCTTTTCCTCGCCTACGAAGTTGATGTACGATTGTGTTGCCAGAGGCTTCCCAAGACGAAAGGCGGTCAAACCGTTCTCTGCGAACCCAAAGTCAAAGTCTTCGAGGACTGGTGGGACATCAATATTGGAAATGGTTTCCGAGAGTGGTGGTTGAAGGATTGAACGAACCGTCCCTGCCATCCACGGCGAGCTGTTCACTGATTTTGGCGAAATCAGAGCCCCCGACGAACCCAATGGTCACTTTTTTTCTGAGCTCGCCGAGGAATTTGACCATCTCGGGAGTGACTCTCTGTCTAACGGGTGGTCGTTGATGAGATATGGACATCGTAAGGATGACTATACCTGGGAAGTGTGAGGGTGCCATCGACGTCGAAGAGCACCAACTTCTTGATGGGACGACTCGCAAAATCTGAAGCGAACATGGTGATTGTTGGCGGTTGAAGTTGAACGGCTTTTACAGGATCAATAATAACTTGGATCGCATTTCGGATGGTTTTGATTAGATGTGGCGGTGCAAGACCTAAATTGACTTCTAGTCATCTCTCGACTTTGATCTAGCACTCAGAGAGATGGCCCACAGATACAACGTATTTTCTCTTCCATTCCAGTTGGTCGACACCCTCACTCCGAGGGCCCTGATCGGCCAAGCCCCACCTCGTGAACCCTCTCCTCCCCCTCCGCCAAAGATAACACCCACCTCGAATGCAAAAAGCTGCAATATCTGTCTTGGGGCTGCCTTTGCAGATGTGGATGAGCAACGTACGCACTTTCGTACCGATTGGCATCGCTACAACGTCAAGATACGTCTTACTGGCAGAGACCCTGTCACAGAGCCTGCATTCGCTCAACTCGTCGGTGGTATGCCTCTCCTCCCGCCACTTCACTATTTTGACCACAGAACTGACGCTACGCTATCTATACCACAGGCCTGGAAGATTCTCTCTCGGGCTCTGCTTCCGACGACGATGAAATCTCGGACAAATCAGATACAGTCAATGCGCTCCTTGGCAAAATCAACCATACTTCCCTATCTGACTTCCCCGAGGGTGGCACTTTCAGGGCTCCACTAACAGCCGTTACCTGGTTTCACTCCCCGCCGTCAACACAGATCGGAGTCTATAGAATGTTATTTCCCCTCGGCACTCCACCATCCGCATATCTGTCGGAACTGAAAGAAATGCAAGTTATTGTAGAGGGAGGGAGGAGATGGGCTATGTTCATGGTTGCCGGTGGTCATTTTGCGGGAGCTGTAGTGAGAGTTGGACGTGTCGCCGATGAGCAAGATGAGGTCGTGCAGACAAGAAAAAGAAAACCTCCAAAGTCAAAGCCAGAGACTGAAGTCTTGAAACACAAAACATTCCACCGCTATACAAGTAAGCCATTTTCCCTTGACACCGGCATACTTTTGATGAGAAGCCCAGCTCGTAGGAAGCAGGGGGGGTCACAATCAATAAACGACAATGCAAAAGGAGCCGCGATCAGTGCTGGTGCCATGCTGCGTCGATATGGAGAACAGGCACTGCGAGACGTGAGTGAAAATTTGGGCATTCCATCGGTTCCATTGTGTAGAGCTTTGACAGGATATCCGTAATTTACTTCGAGACTGGGCGGAAGACATCCACGAATGCGAACGGATCTTCATTCGAGCAAGTGTATCCAATCGGCGCATTTTCCTCGACTATGAAGGGTGCGTAGTCAGCAAAGGGGATGATAGACTACGAACCTTCCCATTCCCGACACGTCGACCAGTACGTTCTTGCCCGTTGTCCCGGAAATGATCAATTCATGTTGCATGACCCAGACCCAAGCGGAACTTGCCCGATGTATCCAAGAACTAATTCAAGTTAAAGTCTCTCACCTTACCGAAGAAGCCCTCCGCGCTCAGGATGAGGCCTATCTTGCCTCGCTTCCGAAGCCAAAGCCTCACCCAGCGCAATCCGTTCCTGAAGGCTCT
Source organism: Boletus sp. MG95 (assembly GCA_003313155.1). NCBI lineage: Eukaryota > Fungi > Basidiomycota > Agaricomycetes > Boletales > Boletaceae > Boletus > Boletus sp. MG95. The sequence goes on from QGOH01007693.1 coordinate 9,061, forward strand.
GAAAAGCCTAGGCCCGCCCGTCTGACTAAAGAAGAGGAGCTCCGTCGCGAAAAATGGAGTCGATTACTTGACATGGTTTCTAAAGGTCGTCTTGAGTCCCTGAAAGGGTTTTGGGAACGTGAAGGCGAAGATATCGGTGGCATTGATGCGCCAATCCCGGAATGGACGGGTGACAGGAGGGTAACACTTCTACAGGTTGCAGCACAGGCGGGACAGGAGGCAGTTGTGCAGTGGTTGTTGTTTGATTTGCGCGCAGATCCGACGATGCCTGTTTCATTCGCGTGGACAAAGGAGGGTGGGATTGAGTCGGATGCGTCTGATGTGGAGGCGCCCCCTGCTGGGTCTCGGCGTACGGCATACGACCTGGCGCGATCCCGTGCGGTGCGCGACGTGTTTCGACGGTGTGCAGCAGATCATCCTGATTGGTGGGATTGGTTCGGCGTTGCGCACGTTCCGAGTGCGCTGAGCAAGGTGAAGGAAGAGGAGAGGGACGACAAGAAGAAACAGAGGAGAAAAGGCTTGAGGGAGAGGATGCGCGAGAGAGAAGCGCGAGAGCGAGAACGGGAGAGGAGCTTAGAAGTGGTGGTCCCCGTCGAAGAGCCCCCGAAGGCGAAGAAGGACCCCCCGAGCGGGGCACAGAAACTCGGGGGCTCGTCTGGCTCCACGGATGGTGTTGCTGGACTGACAGCAGAAATGAGGACAAAGGTGGAGCGGGAGCGAAGGGCCCGAGCAGCGGAGGCCCGGCTGAAGCTACCCGGGAGGTCGACATGATATAGATACTGACGGGCTCATCGGCCCGGTGCGAGTTAAAGTGTGACGCGTGACCTGACGCGTTGCGCGCGAGTCACGTGGGCTTGTAATCACGATCTCTTTGTTGGAGACGGCGAGGAAAGGGAAATATGGCCCCATCAAAACACGCCCGCATCGCTGAACACGACAGTGACGACACCGAGCCAGACACTCCCAGACCAAACCATCGTCAAGGCAGCAAGAAACGCATTAGCGACGTCCATGGACTCGATCCCGACGCAAGCTTCAACTCGGATTCTGGACGCGCCCCGTTGAGAACAGTCAGTATTAATGATGACGCGGCGGAGAAACGGCGGCGACGGAAGAGTAGCAAGCTAGCCGTTATCGAGAGTGCCGAGCCAGGTCCTTCCTCCGGCGACAGGATGGACACTGGAGAGAGTTCGAGAGCTGCACTAGCGAAGCAGAAACAGCAGCAGCAACTCAATTCGGCACTCCCTCCCCCGGTCATCAATGTGCCTTTGGATGTCATGAACTCGAATTTTGAAGAGTGGATGAAGATGGCTACAGATAATGTGCGTGACACACAGTCAACTGGGCTTGCTTGCTCACTCTCTTCTAGAAAATAAACGCAGCGAACTCATGGAATTTCGCCTTGATCGACTACTTCCACGACATGTCCCTCCTCCGAAATAACACAGACAATTCGATCAATTTCCAGCGTGCTTCATGCACGCTCGACGGCTGCGTCAAAATTTGGACGAGTCGTGTTGATAGCGTCGGCACTGAGACCGGGAAGCTGCTCAGTAACCTTGCTAACGAGAATACGGCAGCAGGCGAACAAGAGGATGAAGCTGCCTCCGACAATCCTGATGGCCAGGATGCTTCCCACCCGAGGAAGAAGAAGAAAACCCACCGACCTGATTCGACTCTTGCCAAGGATGCCAGTCAACTTCGGAGCAAAAAACTGGACCTTGAATTTCGCGTTGACCCCCTGTTCAGAAAGACGTGCGCTGACTTTGACGAGGGTGGTGCGCACGGGCTTCTCATGAATCACCTTGGGATAGGTGTCGGAGCAGATGGTGGTCTGCGCATTGTTTTCGATGCAAGCGATTCCATGGCTAAGGTGGTAGACGAAGAAGAGCCGATACTCGAGCCCGAAGAAGACGTCGATTTGAGCTATCTAAGAAGTCAGTAACTTGTGTGAATCCTTCACGAGTATCTCGCTAAAATGCAAGCAATAGGTCATTTTTTCCCTGATCTGGAGATTCTGGAAGACAAAGCCATTGCACACTCCTTGGCTGAATTTTCGTTTACTCATGATAACATAGCGTTTGACGACACCACTCTCTATCGGGATGATACCCGCGCTGAAGAGGAAGGGGACGACGGGGACGGATCAGGGTTCGACGCATTTGGCGACAATAATGCAATGGATGTTGATGGTGGCGCTTTTCCTCAGACCGAGGACTTTTTCCAAGGGGATCAAGCCGTGGACGATGACCATGCAGGTGGTGGTGCATTCGGTGGCGATGACTATGGAAGTGGGCACGATGGTTCTCCCGGTGCTGACGCCCAACACGGCCAACAAGGCCAGAATTTACGCCCCGGGGCTTTCGTGCCATTTGATCCGCGTCGAATACCAACTGAGCGGGATCTTGTTATGGCGATGACAGATGCTGACGGCGAGAGTGGCATCATGGGGTATTTTGACCAGAGTATCATGAAGAATTGGGCTGGCCCCGAACACTGGAAGTTGCGCAAAGTCATACGAAAACGTGAGGTGTGATGAATGTCATTTGACGTTACTAATATACTTGTTCCCAGCGGATGCATCCGAAGGAGCTACTTCCAAGCCACGGCGAGAGAAGAAAGAAGCCTTTAGGATTGATTTCCTGACACCATCCGAAAAGGACGTCAAAACGTTGTCGACCGAGCTCTTTGCTCCCGTGACTCGTGGGGCAGGTATCACCCTTCCCAACTACGGAACAGCCAAACCGACCGCCAAGAAAGGCGGGCGCAGCAAGAAGGCAAAGGAAGAGAAGCGCGATACGCACACGCTTCCAGATGATATGCACTTCTCCAGCAGACAACTCGTGACGCTGTTCCTGAAGCCTAAGTTTTCTGTAGGTGTAGTTACCCCTCGATTTCAACCAATACTCACTTCCAATTGTATTTTCGAAGCTGAAAATGCGAGGACAAAGGGTCCGCTTTAACGAAGCCGGAGATGGCGAAGTCGACGAGAATTTCTGGGCCCAGGCTGCTGCCGACCAAGCAGCGGGCCGCCTAGCCCAAGAGGAAGGCGATGAGAGTAAGTTGTTGCACTCTAACCGAAGTACAATTCTGATTGGTATCTCAGGCGGTGATGCACCAGTACCGTTTAACACCCAGTTTTTCAATGACGACGACGACGGTCCAGCATTTGACGACCTATATGAAGGTGATGGCGATGGGATTGTGCCGGAGGACGTTGGAGAGCAGGATCTCTTGGCGGCAACACAAGGCACGACTCGCCGTGTCCGACCTGAATCCGTCAACTATGCTAAACGCGCAAAGCGTGTTGATGTTCGGAAACTGAAGGAAAATATTTGGAAAGGGTTGGATATCAAGGTTTCTGGAAAGGAGCAAGAAGAAATGGTAACAACCTCCTCCCATGATGCCTGTCTCGATCCTAGCTAACCCCCTTGCAGGACGTCGACGATCAATCAGTGACTGATGCCTCTGAGGGACGGCAGTTCAGTCAAGTGATATCAGGGCTCCAAAGGTCCTATCCGAAAGACAAAATGGAGGAAATCAGTACAAGCTTCTGCTTCATTTGTTTGCTTCATCTGGCAAACGAGCAAGGATTGAGGCTGCAAGCGTCGTTGAGTCGTGTTCCTGATGATGATGGTGGCGACGAGGTGTCGTCAGAATCGCAGGGTGTGGATAGGGTTGCAGATATATGGAGCTTGAAGGTGTGTTGCCCCAGCTCGCACTGCATGGTTTCCGATTCGTAGGGCTGACTTTTGCCCTTGTAGGTCTCCAAAGATCCGAATGCTACACCAGCTGCATGACGAGTAACTTATTTTATTATCCAGTGTTTTCATCTCATGTGGCTCAATCTTGCTGTCCTGTATATCCTCATAATTCCCTGTTGTTCGCAGTAGATGTGACAGCATCGTCCCTTCGAATTGGTTTGTAGCGAGACGGGGCTGGGTAAGTACCACAAAAACGTTCGGTGCAGACCAGCGAAGGAAATCTATTTGATACATGAACGAGAGTAAAGATACAGGTAGGAAGCCAGACCTAATGCTACAGTGTGCTACAGTGCGTATCCATATCCATGGCATATATTGATAAAGCATAAAGCATGAGGAAAATCGCAACACTCTTGGAGTAAGATCGACCGTTCATCAACAAACGTTTCGACGCTTAGTGCAATCTGGCTTGCCAACGACGCCACATGTTCTCGTGTTTGAGCTGGTGTCTTGCACTCAGCTCGAGATACTCCTGGTAGGCTTGCGCAGGGAGTTCGATCATGTCTGAGGTAGGGGTACGAAAAGGGAAGATGACGAGCAAGTCAGACGGCGCGATGCGTGCTTGTGGAACTGGCGATGCCAGAAAGAGGCGTTCGCCGAATGGACTGTAGGTGTATACGTCCAACCAGCGATCACGACGATTGTGGGACCGTGCAGCTTTGAAGAGATCTTGTCAGGGAAAGTTGGACGCTGTGACGTCTAGGCGCTTGCATCTCACCTTGGATGATCGTCACCTGGTGTTGAACGATGGCAATAGCGACTGTGCCGTGGTTCATAGTGGATGTGGATACAGATATTTGATACAGCAGAGTAGAGTGGGGGTCGGAGAGGAACAAGGAGCGAACCTGAAAGTGGTGGAGGCTTTGCGAAGGCACTTTGCCATCTGTTCAACGAGATGCCAAGTTTTATGGCTGGTCCGCTGAAGAATGCTCTTGTTCCTCGGTTGATCGATGATGAGAGGGCACAGTCACTGCACGCAGGTCGAACAACAAGCAAATGGCCTGTTATGTCCTAGAAGGGTCGTTACAAGGACCCATGTGCTAGTCTGCGTGATGTTCGCTGAGAATGGAGAAGTACAAGCATTCACAGGCACACAATGGGACACCCGCATCTGGATATTGAACACGATGTTGAGCAATATTCTTGTTTTCCACGAGTTTCACGATCCTTGTCCCATAAGCCTGCAGTGAGATGGAGTTCGTGGATCAAACACAACACCGAGCTCGACTGACAAGGCCAGAAAAATCTGGGGCTAACGTACTACAACATTGCTAGTCATTTATGCCTTTTCACGCAGCCATTATCATGGGGCCTGGTCACCAACATCTTGAGGGTGTTGTTCTTATACTTGACTGTCTTCCGGAGGACCGTCTCATATATCTCCCTTCGGGCCAGTACCTCGTTGAACGGGCCAACTCTGTGCGATAATCTCTGTTTTACGGCTCTGAGATCAACATTAGAGTTCCTTGTGAAGTCTGCTGCACAAATGCAGATCTTACTGACCGTCAGAAATATGGCAGCTACGGAGTGCCCCTGTTTTACCCAAGTCTTTACGGTCTCGAGGCGGTGAGGCGAAGTGCGCACGACTGGACACTTAGACTATGATCGCACGCTGGTCCTCAACCTTCGACCCTCGCTCCAGAGTCGAAGTTGAGAAGATAGTGAGTAAACCACCACGATGGTGGATATTTTGATCGGCATGTGCCTGTTTTGCTGCATGTAAACATCTGAACGATGTAGGCTGTTTTGGTCTTTGCTCCAAATGTTATAGTGGGGTTGGTTTCGCTACGCATAGGTCGTCTTCGAACACGTTCAACCCCGCATGCGGTCTTGTTGGAAGTCGGCGGTGGCATAATTATTGGCATCGCTCTGCGTGAATTATAAGATACATGGAGTCGATGTCGATAAGTCCTGTAACTTGCGTAACACGATCGCGTAGCTGTGTTACGTATTCATGGAGATCGAGCGTACCGTCGAACAGAACTCAGGTGTACAGTACCTGACATAGTCCTTGGGCGGCGTGACTGGTTGTTACAGGTTTTCGGCCACTCCATTCACTGATGTGTGGTCATGCTACGTCACGCCGTAGGCAGAATTGTGGTTGCCAGCTCCCTTTGCTAACGTGGTGAAGGCTGACTAGAATCAGATCTTCCATCTTGATATGTTGGGTCCCCACTTTCCAACTTGTCTCAGCATCGACTTCTAATGGTTTGTTCGACATTATCTAGTAAACCAGTCTAAACATCAGGCTTCGGTTTGTATCTTTTTGCTAGATTAGCGTACCTCGATGAATTGACCGGTAGTCTTTGCCAGGTTTTGTGCGAGCCTTTGTTTTGTGATTGGGCCCTTCATCTTACGCCAATTTCGCGAGGAGATCTGACGTTTGAACGGGGAATACCCAGGCCACTGGTGAGCAATGGTCGTCAGTCACATTACGCTGGACAGTTACACACCCACATTTATCCTGATGGACACCGATGGCCCACAATCCTGCAAGACAGGAACATCTTTATCCATGAGACGCGATAAATTTCCGTTGCGGACGTCCTCGAGTGGAATGCCCCACTCGTAAGGCTCCTTTGTCTCGAAAATGATCGGCGGAGAGAGAGATACTCGCTCAAGGTACCGCTCTTTGTCTGCCTCAGTAAATGGCTTGTATAGTGTCTGCGGCACAAATTTGTTAGTTCCAGTGACGATGATAGCTTCCACGGGAATTTTCTTCCATAGAATGTAACATTCCTGAGAGGTACTTTGATTACCCGCCTGCAACGTTGTAAATAGTCTACCCTTTTGGATAAGATAAGTAGTCTTACTCGCGACGGAGATTCTGAAGTGCTTCCCGGAGAAGTGCCGAGCCCTCGTAGCGAAATCAGGCTGGAACTTTGGGGCGGAGAAATTCCTGATTGATCATGCAAAGTCTAGAGAGGCACTAGGGTGAGTAGTTCACAGGATGGCTTTGTCGCAACTAACATCAGCCCCTGGCATGGTCGGGGCCATAAGGGTAGTGTAGTGTTCCGTGACGAGACCGTTCATGTACATCTCACTCCAGTACGAATCCGTGAGTTCGTTCGGTGCAGAAAATTCACGAAAGAGAAACTGGTCCATAGCCGATGCGGGCCATTGAGCAGTCGCATTCTGGATGCGGCTGTTATCAGGAATTGTCTCAATACCAGCCCGAGAGTCTGGCAGATCATGGAATGGTTGGAGATTCGTCCGGTACAAACGGTTGCTCGAGGTGTACGAATTCTGTGATGCATGCATCAGTATTGATGGAAAGGAATCTCATGGGAGTTACCTGAAAATATTGTGCTGACGCGGTTGTCTCAGGCAATAGCTCGGCGGTGGGATCCAAGAGAACACTATTAGAGAACGGTTGGTGTACGACGTCCGATGGGCTATCAGGCATAGATGGAATAGTGATGAAAGACAGAGGGGAGTCTAGGCGGGAGAAGATGGGAGGGGGGAAGAGGCAAAGCTACTCATTATCACAAACCAGCGGGCCTTATATCTGAGTCACTGAAACCCATATTCAGTCCAGACCTCAGAAACCGGGAAACACTATTCACCCCGAGTGCACAGAGATCCGGACCAACACGTCCCCGCTTCAAGATAACGTTCGATAAAGTCCCGATTCTAATGGGGAATTCCCGTTGGGGGGTATATTGTATTACAACAGCCATCTTCCTGTGGTCCATTCCATCCCACGGTCCCGACTGGGGCCGTATAGCGTTGCCTGGTGGCAGATTTTCCATGGTGAGCCTGGGGGTACACGGATCTGATAGAGTGGTTCGAAATGAATGAGAGGTGAATGAAACGGTAGCTTTTGCAGCAATGCCACGTCCAACGATGGCCAACAATAACTGTTAAGGACAAAAAAAAAGACATATTGTCAGGCCACTCATCTCGTTTTTGTTAATGTCATTACTTTGCCCCTTGTCCGAAAAGTATGGGACCATGGTGGTTTCGGCACAGGTGTCGGAGATCGGAGAAGGGCAACAAATGCAGTGAAGCAAAACTTTCGGACATGTGCATCCATGGCCGTTTCTCCCTTGGATGTCGGATATACGCCCTCGCCCTCGAGTCTCGCGTACCCAGCACTCACCAATCGCATGTTTTGGTTGCGCCTTATGTTTTCACGTTCTGCCGGCGGGTGGTCATCCCCGCACCGACACCAGGACCGAGAGAGATGTCCTTCCAACCTAGCGAGTCTGTATTGCTTGGCTTTGCAGGTCCGCGTGAGCCTCGCTTCTGTCGATGTCCAGCCCGTCCGAAACGAGTCGTCGCTGAGCCGCATCGGCTGATTCAAGGCGCTCCGATCTAAACTCGGTCAAAGCTACACAAGCTGGGATTAGCAACGTCATCCGATAAAACATCGTAAAATCGCCCGTGCTGCCGAGTGGGATGTATAGCATCGGGGACCATCAAAGCCCATGCATTCCGAACACGCACTTTGGCTAGCATAGAACCAACAGCTTACATGCATTTATTACGCATTATGAGCGAGTGTTCTCTGTCTGATTTAGAGGGATGCGAGGAATTATTATCAAGCTTGGGGCTCCTTGAGAATAATAACATCCCAACGTAGGGCACACTCTGTCAAGGATCCGGCATTGTTCTGTTGCGCCGCAAGTAGTGATTTTCTCCCAGAGTCAGGCCAAAAGCGCTTCCCTTGTCAGGTCTAGGTAGAAGGAACCTGCGGGTAGGAGGATTATTTCTCGACTCTCTGTAGCCTATAATCACGACACAATCCTCGCTCTGAATACCACTCAAGTACTCTAGCAGACTCCCACAACTTCATGTTTGTTTCCGCCATAATCAGAGATCCCGATAAAGTCCGGCCGGTGCACATCTTCCGTAAGAAATTACAGACGAAAAAGTTCAACCTCCCAACGACCGCTCCACAGAATGATAATCACGAAGCAGGAACCGATGTAAAAGACTCGTCCCACTGACAAGAAAACGTGGTAAATGGACTGCGAAGGCGAAGTTGAGGCTGCCAACTCCCTTTCGATACGTGGTGGAGAGATACCAGGATAAGGTCTTCTACCCTGATATGTCGTTGTCCGACTCTCCACCTCACATCAGACTCTGCCTCCATAGGCTTGTCTTGCACAGTCTAGAATTAATATAACATCAACAAAAACAGGATCTACAAACACTGGATATTACCCACTTCTGCAAAACGCCGAATACAAGTAGCAATGTTCTTCGCAAGCTTGGCCCTCGTGATATGACCTTTGGGAGTCTTGAAGTCCATTGTCGGAATTTGTTTTGACCATGGTGCATAGCCTGGCCACTGGAGAAACGTGTCAATTACTGAGCTTGGAAAGTGCCCGAATACATGCCTGAATGCGGATTGACACAGAAGGTCCACAATTGACAAACATACGATCGTCCTTGTCCTTTAGGTGTCTAAGTCTTTGTTTAAGGGCATCGTCGAGGGAAATCCCCAATTCGGATGAATCATCCGTGTGAAAGAAGATAGTTTCTTTCAAATCCACGTCTCGAATGTACCGCTTCCTGTCGGCTTCGGTATACGGTTGATAAACTGTCTGAGGGACGAAATCAACCGTCCCACATCGCTCGATTACCCTCTTCCACTCAAGGATGTGGGGCATTGGCACCTGCGTCACTACGTCCTAGCGCCGAAATTAATTTGAGTTGATAGCATCAGACGACAAACGTTACGGGTTCTATGGGAAGGGGGGATGTAGGAGCGTCGAATATATCCCTTTCAAAGCTTGGCGAGTAACGTGACAAGGGCGACGCTGGGAGAGGTGATCGCTTCTCTGGATCCTATAAACCATCTCAAAATCAAATTTGACCCGTCCTGCATGTCTCGCCCACGTACCGGCATCAATACTGCACCTTCTGCTGAAGCTGACTGGGGGGAGGAAATACGGATGGATGACTGAAAACTGGGGTATGATTGAAAGTATGGCGTTTGTAATAGTTTGAAAGAGGTGCTTGACGCTGTGGAGCTCTCTGGATCGTTGACTTGGTAGGAGCTCACTTGGGTATCAACACGAAGTTGCTGGTTAGCTAGCTGTCGTTGCCCGGTTGACATATTTCCGAGAGGAAGACACAGGGCGTTCGGAGCATAAAACGTGTCACTGAAATGGGCCGTATGAAGAAGTTCGGTGGGCATCTACATGACTTAGCGATCGCTACGCCTAGAATGAGAATTATACTCACAAAGGGGGGAACGACATCATCAGCCGTGCTTGCAAGATCTGCGATAAGAGGATAGCGTATGTCGTATCCGAAGTTGCCTGACTCCACATAGTCTTCATTGTTACCCATCGAGCTATAAAGACTAGAGTATGACTCCTCTGGCCAGTGGCGCGAATTCCCATTCATGATGGTTGACAGCGAATGATACAGCTCAGTGTGGGGTGGTTTATATGCACAACCACTGGTGCAAAGACTGATGCATTATCCACAGCATATTGCTGTGGTGACCTTGCGGCCAGAACGCGCGAGCTGAGCGCCCACCAAGTGCGAATGATACAACTCTAGGGGTCCCGGTCAGGTCCAGATCACAGCAAACCTCGGTTTACTGGATATGCTGCACGCCAACTAGTATCACGGTTCCGAGGCTTGGGGCATGTTACGCGTGTGTCAGTTATCTTTGCATTGGGCGGGTGTTCTAAATCGACCTAGAATTCTAGAAAGTCCAAGGGACAGCCACGCCAGCAACCGGCGTTCAGAACCCGGTGCATCGCTCTAGCCAACCTGCGCAACTGCGCTATATCAGCCATAAGAAAAGAGAGAAAATCGCCGCGGGAACTTGCATGGAAAATTAAAATTGTACATCCACGTACGTGTGGGATGTACTTACGACAAGTTGGAGTAGTGGTTTTGTGCAAGTCAGCGCTGTTACTGAGTACTGAGTACTGAACATCCAAATTTGGTAGTCGGTCTTTCTGGTCGAGCAATCATGTCCTCACTGGCAGGTGCGCTTGAGGAACCCGTGCGCTACAACCACAGCTACCCCTCTGCACTGACTTCTCGTATTAACGAACAAGATGTTGACATGGAAACCTCAGGCAAAGAGCCAGAGGTCAAAGAAGAACCAAACTCCGTCTCGGAACAGGCTGTGATGCACCGGGACGGTGGGGACGAGGCAATGGACGACCTTTTTGGACAAGAGGCAGAAGTGGACGAGTATAAACAGGTCAAATCTGAAACGTGCGCTTTCATGCTGCCTCATAATACATTCCAATGTGCTCATACTACACGTATACAGGAGCCTTGCCGCTACACCTGCAGAATCAGGGTACGATTCTGATGACCTCTCGCAAACGGAAAAAGATCGCCGACGGGCGTTGGAATATACGGAAAATGACGAACCAGCTCCTGTGGTCCAAGAGATCCAGGAAGCCAACGTTTCCATACCGAATATCCCAATCCCAAGGACCTCTGACGGTGATGTAAATACCTCCGTCCTGCGTATGGCATGATACTCACTGCTGTCGTAGCACTGGGTAATTCGTGTGCCTAATTTCGTCAAAGTGGACTCAAAGCCATTTCACCCTGATACCTATGTGGGTCCGGAACATGACGAGGAAGACTCCCACCCGAACGAGAGCATTCGCGAGAAAAGTATGTCCATAAAGCTGAAAGTGGAAAATACCGTGCGATGGAGGTGGATCAAGGACGAGTTTGGCCAGGATGTGAGTGCTTGTCTACTCACATTCACACTTTTTTTATGTGCCTTGCAGAGGCGACAATCAAACAGTCGCATCATTCGTTGGTCCGATGGTTCCCTTAGCCTCCGGTTAGGCAAAGAACTCTTCGACATCAACCGGACTATCGACACCTCTGGCGGCGTTGTTCGCCAATCGATCGGAGGCTCACAATCAGCTTCTCAGAGTACTCCTTCTGCTTCGCAGTCCTCCGGTTTGAAAACTCAAGGTTTGACGTATCTTGTTGCACAACACAAGAGGTCCGAGGTCCTTCAAGCAGAAGCCGTCATCACCGGTTACATGACCTTGCGGCCGACTGGTATGCAGTCCGAAACGCATCGCATGCTGGTCCGTGCAGTTGGCCAAAAACATAGCAAAGTTGCGCGATTGCGCATGGCCCCTGAACCTACTATGGACCCTGAACGAGAAAAACTGGAGTTATTAAGGCTTTCCGCCAGGAAATCTAAAAAGAAAACGGATGAAGCAGGATTCGGAGTGCGCAGAAAACGGAGTTCTAACCAAAGGAAACGTTCAGGTCATGATGTTTGGACAGACGACGAAGAGCCAGAGTATGAGGGCTCCGAAGATGAAGATGAAATGCGTGGTAACAAACGAAAGGGAGAGGCACGCAAGGGTGGGGAGTATCAGGAAGATGATTTCGTTGTCGCCGACGAATCGGACGAGGACGGAGGGTTTGGGGAAGGTTCGGGAAAAAAGCGTCGTCGCCGTGAAGAAGAGGAGGAGGATCCTCTGGATCGCTTGGACGCAAAAATTGATCAACAGCAAGAGGAAGAACGGAAAAGGAAGAACCATGACTCCTTGGGTGGTGATGAGAGCCATGATATGGATGTGGAGAGTGAGGAGGAGGATGAAGAGCATAGGATGCGCAAGGCTGGATCGGGTACGCGAAAAACGAAGAGAACGTTAACCTTTGAAGAGGATGAAGACGAGTAGAGCACTTGCTGGCTTTTTTCTTCATTTGTGTATCACGTACATTCCGTCTATATACACCAACACAGTTACCTCTGTGATATTCCGTCTTGGTCCCACCTCTCAGAAGGTTGGATATTGGTCACCACGTTTTGGTTTTCTTCGTTATCCTCGAGGAGATTGTGAAGTGTGAATATAGCGTGTTCACGCAGGTCTAATCATTGCGTTACTCCAGAAGGACGACCCGAATGGCAAATTAGGCGACGCACAGGGATTGCGTTCATCTATGACACACATATTCATGATCACAGTGATACCCTCACAATTGCGGATAGAATCCTGTATCTTTCTGTCTCTGTGGCACAAAATGCCCAGTAGACGCACGAGGTCACGTTTTACATATGAGAACCCCACTGGATCCGTAGCCCCTGGAGTACTTTGGTCTGGGCCAGAAGACGGGACTGGTTTCCCGAAATTAATGCGCGGGAGGAAAACATCCAGAAGCCGGAGCAATTCTGTGGCAATATCCCAGTCCGACCATGCTGTCATATGGGGGTTGACATGGGACTCACCTATGGCGCATACTGCTATATCTTGACCATGTGGCAAAACCGCACCTCGAATGAGCAGTGACAAGTCATCCTTCGAGTTCCCTCTGATGCGGTTCTCTTCGAACTCAAGCATGGCGCTGACAAGGCACTGGGCCACTAGCACAAGCGCCTCGCACGCCTTGGGCAGAAGGAGATCGAACCCACCGTGACCCGACAAACCGCTATTGAGACCGGCCACAGTATCTACCGACCCTGTTTTGATCGATTTTCTGACTGCCTGGATGGAGAACGTGCAAAGTTCGAAAAAGCACGCTGTTAGCATAGGGCACATCCCTACGAGCGCCGTCGACGAATGTGAGGAGTGGAGGTATGAGTCTAATAGCTTGAGCAATGTAGTTTGGTGGGGTGTGATTACTTCATCGGCACTTCCAATACCACGGATCAATCGTGATTCAAAGTGACAGGAGAAAACGTACACTTTCAAGTTCGCATACAACTGCGGAGCAAAACCACCGTCGAATACGTGCACAAACAGATGATACCTAGGAAAGTCGCTCAGTACGTAGTCCAGGGTGATGGGAGTCCTGAGTTCACCCATAACCGAATGCTTCCCCCCCGTCACTACAGTCTTCTGCGTCATATAGAGTTACCATACGATCCAGGAGTGCAATGCATATCCTAGCACCAACTCGCGTTTCCGCAAGCAATCCTCTATTTTGAAAGGCGTGGTAAGAGTAGGGACAAAGAGAACCCCATAGGTTGCGTACCGCCGGTAGTTGCTCTCGTGTAAGCAATTGACCAAGAGCACGAGGAGAGAGAGAATTGCTCGAGTATCAGGGGAACCCAACAGTCGACTTCAGAGAGTTAAGGGAAAACCTGAACAGCGACCCCACCCAGCTTGGTACTTACATGAACACGACCTGTTCCTCAGGCAGATTCAGGTAAGTCTCCCATAGACAGGTCATGAGGCCATCGTTCGAGGTTACCATGTTTGAAAGTGCCTGGATCAACATACGCGTAGCTGCATATGCTGTACGAAATATAAACGGAGCGACCATTACATTTCTACAAAGAAGTTTCGCTCACATTGTGGATCCTGTGTTGCTGACCAGGAACTATAAGCATGCAGGATGCGCCGCAGAGAAGGTTCGCTCGCACTTGGAACTTTTGATCAGTCGCACTGTCATGGAAAAGAATATCTGAGCTCACAATGCATTCTGTTGGTTTTTCGGTACAGCTGCGACAAGGTTTCTGGTGAACCTTGCGAAGCTCGTTACGAGAGATCGAGTTGGCGCATCGTCCTCAACAAACGCGACTTGTTTGGCCAGTGTTTCCCATGCTTGGTGGAGGCTGGGCCATATCGATGGGATATTGGTGCCTATTCGTACCCTGTCCCTAAATCAGCGGCTTGACCGTGTGCGGGGCGAACGCATACCTGAGGCCTTCGTCCTGGGCAAGATCATTGGCAATACTATCCAACGACGCCGTGTCGGTCACCGTGGTGACACCATCCTTACCCTGCCCGATGAGAAATGCGTCACAAAATCTGCAAAAGTTTGTATTGACGGAGAATTCTGCATTGTTGTCCGTCATTGTCTGGGTCAAAGATCAAATATTCCCATGTTAGCCCCTAGTTCCATCTGAAGCTGCCAACTCCGCAACATAATGCGCAGTTATCACATACGAATCATCGTGCAGAGAAAAACAGACATATCTCAGTCACATCCCTCCGTTCTCCATACTTTCTTACCGAAATCTGTATTCGAGCATCTTCCATCTCATTCTGCGAAGCCGACCTCGAGACGCAACGCGATCTTCAATCCTGCCCATAAAGACTACAGATTTGGCCCTATACGCCTGGACTGGATTGATTTCGAGAACATGTCTGTCTACGCTGGTAAAAGGAACGAGAGTGTCGGAGGTACGTGTCATCAACAATGATCTTGGCGCAATTCAGGACGTTTTGATGATAGGGCCTGCTACTGCAACTTTTGTTCCACACACCCGTACTAAGTCTGGCTCTACCAACTTGCCGGAAGGGGTTGTGCATGTCTACCGAGACTGTGATAGACGGCCAGATGTCGACGAGCTGGCATCTTTTTCCTCTGCAAGAGAAGAGAACCCTGAGGATGGTGTCACTCTAGGCGTTCTCGCTGTTCCAGCATGGATGACACCCTCAGATTTTCTTGCATTCGTGGCACCGGCCGCGGAAGGAATGGCTCATCTTCGGCTGGTTCGGTCAGTGTTTTCCCTGCGGTATCGCTTCCCGCTTATAGTGACTCTTCAAGATATTCCTTGCAGAGATTCTATGCCCAATCGTTCGATGGCTCTCATCAGATTTCGACGGTCGGAAGAAGTCATGGAATTTGTAGAGGCTTATAATGGGAAGCAATTTAATTCAATGGACGTGAGTATATTGTCAATGCTTTTGTTGGAAGCCGTCTCAAGCTTGTTCCCAGCCGGAGACATGTCATGTCGTACGTGTTCTATCCGTGGAGATTGGTACAGACGACTCTGTGTCCGCAGCAATATCTCGTTTGGGTTCTCCACAATCCCCAACGTACGAACTTCCAACGTGTCCGGTGTGCCTTGAAAGAATGGATGCCGCGGTGACGGGTCTGATTACTGTTCCTTGCTCTCACACCTTTCACTGCATGTGCCTCAGCAAATGGGGAGATAGCCGGTTCGTCCGCTATTCTTGACACGTCCTTCCAATGTAAAATTAAATTACAGGTGTCCAGTATGCCGGTACTCTCAGACATTGCTGTCCTCCCATCCCACGACAGCGCGTTCACGTACCATTCCATTTGCGAACGCAGCCACGCCACATATCTCAACCTGTGCCGATTGCTCATCTACGACAAATCTTTGGATATGTCTTATTTGCGGAAACATTGGCTGCGGTCGCTATGGTCGCGCACATGCCCACGCCCACTATGAAAATACGACACATCTCTATGCCCTTGAATTGGAGACCCAACGTGTTTGGGACTATGCCGGTGACGGGTATGTCCACCGACTGATCCAAAATAAAGCAGATGGAAAGTTGGTCGAACTTCCTTCTGCCTCGTCTTCCATGGGCACGAACTCGAGGGACAGTGATGCACTGGGACCGAGTCATGCCGATGCTCTGAGCGCAGAAAAAATAGAAGCTATCGGCATTGAATATTCGTATTTGCTCACATCTCAACTCGATTCTCAGAGGTCTTTCTACGAGGAACAGATTACACACTTAAAGACCCAAGTTGACGAGCTGCAGAGCTTAATGCAGAAATTAGGGAGTGAATTAGAAGAGGGAAGGGCCGAAGCGGTGGCACAGGGACAGCTGCACCGCCGCGAAGAGGAGGAGAGACTGGAGGCGATACATCGGGAAAAGCAGAAAGTGGAGAAAAGGGCGAACAAAGCTGCCGAGCTTGCTCGGAATTTTGAGAAAGAACTCAAGGAAGAAAAGGCAGTCAATGAGGGATTACTCAAGAATTTGGGAATGATGAAGGAGAAGGCGGAACTCTTGGAGAGGCAAAAGCAGGAGCAAGACGCGAATATATCCGAACTACAAGATCAACTCAGGGATGTCATGTTCTTCTTGGAAGCACGCACGAAGATCGAACAAGGCCAAGGTGCTGAAGCTGAGGCAGCTGGAGGTTCTGTTGAGCTGCCGCCCCCTTCCGTACCCGTCAACAAGAAAAAGAAGGGAAAGAAAGGATGAGAAGAAGCAGTTTGCGGAACCATGTTTGATACGAGTGATACGACGTTGATTCCCTCAGTGTCCTGACCATGGAACGAAACGAAACAACAGCCTCTCCGCTTCCGCCATAAGGAAGTAGCTTAGCACAAGTTTGTAGTATTATTTTCACCCAACTCTAGAAGATTTGGTAAATCATGGAGAGAGCAAGGAGGTATCAAGGAACATCATGAAATAATGGATTCTGTCGTCGACGTAGCAGTCCGATGGCGGAGGTTCGTGTCTTCAATAGCTGTGCTCAACGCGCGAGGAACAACGTCGAGGTCACTACTGCTCTCCACAGTATCCTTGTGTCGAACAATGACATGCTTGCGAGCGGGCTGGCGCGACCTCGATATTTGTCGAGAGTCCCAAATCATATATAGTGTGATCTCGGCGAAGGCGACGACTAGCGCCGCACATACGGCCGATAACGCACGCTGTCGACAGCTGAGTTAACCTGGCGAACCAACAGGTGAATAGACAGTCCCGCATACCCATTCAAGTTGCATTCCCGAATATTCACTTGCCCACCAAGTTGCAACGCCGGTCCCAATGACGCTCATGACAGCGTTGACCAAGGCAGCGATAGCTTTTCTATCCTTGGTCCGCAGACGTTGATCCCCTTCGGGGTCTTTCGCTACGTAAGGAGGAAAATGCTTTTCGGGCGACGTGCGGGCACCAGCCAGCAACGAGACCATCGTGTAAGACTGCGGGTCGAGGGGTGGTGAACAAGCTTGTAAAGCGCCCTTGCCATCTGTAGTCTGGCACCATTTCGATATCTTCAGAATGAACTCGTACGGGATGACTGGTACAACTGCAGCATTCACTTCGGATGACAAGCGCGAGGTTAATTGCTTAGAGGTCTCTTCTGGCAGGATTCGCAGAAGAGCCGTTAATGTGTCCCGGAGGTGCGGCTCCAATGAAACGTTCAACTTGTCGGCCATGGGATTGGTTTGCCTTTGGTGTGTTTGTAGTGGTACTTTTGACAAGACTGGCGCGTTGGTGACAAACAGGGAAAATAAGCAGAAGAGAACTCCCTATTTTAAATCTTAACCTCCACGATCATCACAACATCTTGGATTCTTGAATGTTACAGACAGTGTTTCAATTTTCCGGGTACAAAACCAGGACTGTTGTACAATGTACACGCATTCTCCAGGCGGCTGACTCAGATACATAGCTGCAGGCAAGTCGCTAGATCGACTCGCTCGTACAACTGACCGCACGGTCGACCGGTAGCTCACTGAACCTTCTCAACTCCAGCAGGGAATTTGTAACCGCCTTGGCGTCTGACCTAGGATTACGGATGCAAATAAGTCGACGAAAATCACCACCCATATTCCATGCCTTACCTCGTCAAAGATTTCCATTTCCAACAAGCTCTTGTCATGCCCCCAAAGGTCGCTCTGGGCCTTTCCGTCTCTCACGCATCGCGCAACCTCATCTGCCTCGAAGTGCCACCCACTCCCGACGTAGTCGAACCTTCTTGTCTCTTCTTTCACGACAGTGCCTGACTTGCCCTCCTGGAAGTATTGGACAGTAAACGACTTTGGGCAATAGATAGGGGAAGCGACGACGATCGCCCCGCGCTCATAGCGAATGACGGCACCAATTTGGTAGCCAGCTGCGTTGAGGTTGCAACTCAACACTGCCTGTGCCGCAAGTGTATTTGAAGCGGAAGGTGAATTGGGCGAGAAAGTGACTGTGAAAGAGGTACTGCGATCTACTCCTGTCAACGGCGTTTTGAGCATGGTGCCTGTGATGTTCGAGGGTTTTGCTCCCTTGTTAGAAGGGTGTTCGTACAACGCAAGGATGGCCTGTGAGCAGTGATGAGATTAGGTGTTACGACTGGAAAGTGATCGGCGTACCCAGATCAATGGGTAAGGGCCACTAAACACCAATAAATAAGGCGGATCATGTCTTCCGAGGATCGTTCTACTTACAGGTCGAGCAGCGCCCCACCTCCCAGCGCAGGGTCCAGGATTCGGTGAGTAGTTGGAAGTTCTGAGGTGCGCGTGTCATTGACAGCTGAGTGGGGTCAATGACATAGTCACTCACTATTCAGATCGAAATCGACAGACAAGTCAGCTGTTAATGTAACAGGTTCTCCCAGGATACCGCTTTCCGCGATCTTCTTAACCTCTAGTGTGAGTGGCTGGAATCTTGTCCAGAGGGCCTCCATAAAGAAAACGCCGTGTTCTTTCGCGGCTGCGAGGAGGGACCGGAGCTCCGCAGCATTTGATGTGACCGGCTTCTCGCAGAGTACATGCTTCTTTGCTTTGATGGCATCCAAGGCATTTTCGTAGTGGATCGTGTGAGGAGTACCTGATACATTACCATGAGCGGCGCTGGGTTTAGTTATAAAATAACATTGCCACCAACCGATGTAGATGGCATCCACGCTCTTTGTGATTTCTTTGTGAACCAACGGGTTTCACGCTGCGAAGCAGAAACTACTTACGCTGTCTGCATAGACTTCTGCGTAGCTGCCGTACGCATTGATGGACGGATCTCCGTTTGCTTGCTCAGCGATGAACCGGACTGCTGAATCCACGCTACGGGAACCGACTGCGGTCACTCTGTGTACCACGTCGTGAACATCACGACTACGGGAATAAGTCAGCGAGCGGAAAGCATAACTAGAACAATTTCGCCTACGTCTTGGGATCGATGAGGGCGTCCTTACGATACCTTGGTCAGAAGACCGCAGTCTGCCCGAACTTGCGATAACTCACCCTGACGAAAGCGCCGGAGATCCTGCCGGTGGAGATGATTCCCCAGCGTAAAACAAAAGGTTGAGCTGATGCCATGGCGGATTGCACAAAGGAAAGGACGGAGTCCTGAGGACTCTCCTCGCAGAATATTTTATATCGCCTCGCATCGGCACCCGGAGGTCGCTGCCAGTGACCAGGTGAACGAGCCAGGGAAATCTAAACGCCGTCCGACGGTCCGGACGGTGACTCGCTTCGTAGGCT
>QGOH01007725.1:0-16416 GCA_003313155.1 Boletus sp. MG95
TAAGATCAAGGCCAACTTTTCGGCCTCGGAGTTCCAACTCCGAGAACCTGACTTTTCTATTCAGCGGGCACCTCTCCATCTAGGTTACGCCAGCGCGCATCTTCATAGTCTAGTTTCGCTGATCTGCCAATCTGGCCAAAATCGCGAACAACTGACATGGATGGATTTTCCCTCCGCACGTAGAGAAGATCGACCGTCGATCAGAGATTCGCGAACCATGCCTCAATTGCTAATGATTCAGACTCACCGGGGTTCTGAACGCGTGCATTCGCGTTCCTGATACGGCTCGCGGAAGCTGTCACTATCTTGGATGCAGATCTGTTGTGCTTCATCCTCGCTGACACTCGCCTGGCACCATTCCTTGATGCACAAGTCTCCCACACCTGGACAACACGCCAAACACCGATATATCAATTTGATATGCATCTGCATTCACGCATCGTCATAATCAAGTCGCCGCGGATAACTGCGAGGGTCGGCCTTTCGAACTGCAACACTGCGGCGCATTTCCGGGATATGAAAATACACCGGTAACTGTGGTCGCCTTATCCCCGGCACAGATGCTCAAGCAAAAGACATGTTGAACCGATCCTACATGGGCACTAGTAGGTCCAATTGTTTAGCTCGGTTTGGACCCCCTCGTGTTGTTTTATTGCTCCCACTCATACACGCGTCGAACGAGCCTGTGGTTGACACGACATCTCGGATGGCACTTGTCGATGTTTCGACCGAATCTTGTTGCTCTTCCCACCACCACCCGAATTTTTTTCCAAGGTCAAGGGCATACCAACTCCCAACGAGTTGACTTCAGCCATCTAATAAGTGTCCCCGAATTGGCGAGTGGAAGAGCGAACACATGAGCATCATAAAAGTGTCAGCTCTCCCTTGATCTTCCCCGTGGTGAACACGCGCCCACCACACGGTACGTACGATGCGCCTGGCAGCAACGTTTTACTTCGGAGCCGCAGTTTCATCTATTAAACGTCACCGAAGATGTTTAAAGCGATATGACAGCCCTGCCCGTAGTCAAGAAATGATTCGGGCCCTGTGCAGTGCCAAGCATGTCTGCACCTCTCCGTGCATCCTGGAATCGCGTCGGGCACTGCAGCGGATATATGTACAATCGAACTCATGAACGCTTGAATCGGTTTCTAGCGAGGCAATGCTTAAACAAGATCTCGCACTAGCACTGTCAAAGCTCATCGCCGCTCGCCGCAGCTCACAATGAGGCTGCAATATCAACATCGCGGCACCGGACATGAGCCACGTTCCCTAGACATCATTGCTTGGACCTCGAATTCAGCCCGATTCCAATCTTCGCCACAGCTTATTGTGTAGGGAATAAGGTGTATTACCGGCCACTCAATCGATAGACGATCTACATTACAGTACTGGGTAAATGCGAACGGACATATATAGTCACCTCTCTATACATAGCCAACAGGAATCCAACAGAGGCTCGAATTTTGCAAATTACAAGCAACTGGGTGAACAGTGTGAAGGACTTGGGCGTCACGGAGTAGAGTTGCCTCGCCTCTACACTTGTTTCTGACTTGTGTCCGCGAGTATCACTTCGCTCTCGATGGTTATGCGTCCAGAAGCCTCTAGGCGTTCCATCAATACATCACCAAACGCAGTCATGGGTGTGAGCACACCACCGCGCCTGGCGAATGCTGGGAGACGGTCCGCGTCTAGTACGAGAGATAAGGCACATTCCGCGATCATGACTGTGAACAAACCATTGGTCAACTTGATATATTCCGCGGGGTGGAGATTGATACCATGAATACTTACTCGATGATAGTAAGTAGCCTGGCTCTCCTTTACCACGGAATGTTGTCCGCACAGTGGTCGTCCGCCCGTGAACATCCGGCAATGAACTCGTTATATTTGTGATATTGAGGGCACCCACTTCAAGTTGTCTGTAGGTTGAACAGCCAGCTCCGATCAGACCACATCATTCTTTTCGACGTGAGTACACATACTCATCGGTGGGACCATCTCCTGACTGTGGCATGAGCCTACGGGCTATCCACCGAACCTGAAGCATACCAACATCGGTGAGTAGTTCGAGAAAGTGGAAATGACAGCACCGACAGGCGGAAATAACCTCATAGCCCCTGCTACGATCACCAAGAACAGCACAACAAGAAGCGAGTGAAGTCGACTTGGAAGTGCCAGGAACTCTTCATACTTGAACTGCGGACCATAGGATGACTCCGTCGGATCCTCGTGTTCACCACCAGACTGTGGGGAGGTACCCAGCACGAGTTCGGGGTTCCGCGTTGCAAGCTCGAACAAGCCCCAGGAACGCTGCACAACTTGCAAGTTCACGATCGCCATCAGATACAAAGCTCCTTGGATTGGTGGATTCGAAATTGGAAGTGAGTAAAATGCCCTTGGTTGCGGGCTCTTTACACCTTGGACTTGCAGTGGGTCAGTATCACGTGCCCGCCCGTCGAGTGAAGTAACGTACTCGGGCTCAGCGCAAAGTCTCTTCTCGCTGCTTCGAACTTGTGCTTCGGAACTTCCTCCAAGTGAGCGAGGATGGACGAAAATGTCCCGCCTGATATTCCCGTGCCGCGTAGCTTCCAGGCTGACGTCGACATATCCACTGTGGTAGTGGGCCCCGCAAACGCCTTGAGTGTTTTGCTACCCAAGTAAGCGAGGATATCGGAAGGAACAGAGTCGAGCCCAGCGCAGGGGACAATCACCGAACCACAACGGCTGGCGGCATAATCGAACCTGCACGAGCTGTCATGTTAGGTATTATGATGGACGGAGACTGCATGGCACTTGCTCGAAAATGATATCCCTGACCCAAGGCGCCTCACCTGTGAGGTCGACGTAGTGCCTGCCATGGCGCACACACGCGCTCACGACAGGTGTTCCCCAACGCCAATATGGCCCGATGGCGTTGATGATGACCCGCGCACGTTGTACGACACTGTCGACGTCATTGACGTTTGTGACATCCACTACGGATATTGGAACGTCTGCGAGGCCTTTGTACTCGTGTACAAGCGCCTTGAGCTTCGACTCCGAGCGTGCAGCCAAACCGAACGAGAATGCAGCCCGTTGCGGGTGGGTGGCCAGGTAGCGTGCTATCAGACGACCAGTATAACCTTTACATCGACACCTGTGAGCCTGAGAACAAGGCGAACAGAGGGTGAATGATTACCTGTCGCGCCGAGGAGCAAAATATCGAGCATGATGGACGTCGGGCGTTGACGGGTTTCGAGCCTCGAGCTCAAGTTCGGCAGCATTCGCCACACATGTACAGCTGCCGGCAGGGACAATATCTGCCATCGTGCATGGCTATGGATACCTCGCGATGTGCGCGTGTTATCCTCGACAGTTCTGGTCGTGTCACAATTCGTAACATAGCAACGTCAAGTTACACATTTCGACGAGTATTCAAGAATCTATCCGTCGAACATACTCCCGTCCATTCTCACCCCCATGTTCTTTGTCACCACCATTCCTAAACGTTTCATGCGTCCAATCTACGGGTTGGGTCGGTTTTGGATGAACACGCGACAGTTTCAAGAGGGGCATCTTACCTCAATTCGCTCGTTCTGTACCTTGCGCAACTCCATCAACTGTTCCCGCGACATATAGCTCTCTTGATCAGCAGCACCCTTCTTGTGTTTCGTGGCGTGTGCTTTCATATCCGCGGCAGGGTCGTACGTGTCTTGTGAGGGGGGGACAAACTCTCCCGACCTCAAAGAAGCCATCCGGCGTTCATATGCTTCCATATGATAGTACTTTTCGTGGGGTAAAGTGGCTTGTGAAATCCTTCAAATCCCATCGGCATACGCAGGGAGAATAGAGACATACCTGTATTGTAATCTTCTACGAACACGGCAAACTCCTTTCGCTCTTGATCTTTAGGTAAAGCCTCCGGGTTGAGTTTGCGTTCTTCGAGAAGCCAGGTTCTGAATTCCTGCGTTTTGTTGTAGAAACTAGACGAGCTGCGTCAGCTCATGAACTCCATCAAAGAATACTTCCTCACTCAGAGTCGCTGATGGTTCCATATTTTCCCCAGTGGGCACTTGAACTCCCGGTCTCGTTTTTTTTCTTCTGTAAATCTGGCTAGTGTCGATTAACGGATATAGGCGATAAAATTTCACCTTTTTCTCTTTCTTCTCCTTCCGCCTGCGCTCCTTTTCTTCGCGTGTACGATGTTTTTTCTTCTTGTGTCGTTTACGATCAGACCCTGAGTCCGAGTCCGAAGAGCTGGTTCCCGGTGATCGAGATCGCTTCCGCCTCTCCTTCTTACTTCTATGGTTATGTTTTTCTTTTGACTGGGAGCGACGTCTAGGTTCGGGTGAAAGCGAACGGGAATGAGATCTAGGTCTCCTAGAGACAGGTCTGGAAGTCGATCGAGACCTCGAGCGCCTTCTGGGGGAAGGCGTGCGCGAGTGAGAGCGACGCCTTCGAGTTCGTGTTGATTGGTCTTTGCCGTCCAGCTCGGCTCGCCTGGAGTCCATATGTCTATGCGACCGTCGGTCGCGTGGTTCGTGCCTGTCTCTGCTGTCCATCCGCGAATGGTGGTCCCAACTATCATTTCTACCGCGGTAATGAGAAGACATTGGCGTTGATTGAAGACCTGCCGGAGAAGTCTGTGGCAGCTCGTGTCAGGGGAGATCGTAGAACGCACTCGTGGTAATAATATGAGTTGCGCTAGCCTGATTGTTTGGACCAGAAGCTTTTGGTAAACAAACACATTTTCATGTCTGATCCACATCACGACCGAACAGCCGATGCTTAATACGTGCCTCCGCCTCACCAACGTGCAATATCCGCGCCGTAGCAGACGCATTGCGCTCCTGGCGGTACGTCTTTCCACGAGTTTTTCTGGGTTGTCATGCAAGCCCCCGCAGCCGGCCACAAGTTTTCCTCGAAGTTGGAGCACCCATCCACCCTCCATTAAGTTCGGCAGGCGCTCATTCACTGCCAACGGCGCCAGTAAGCATCAGGCAGCATAGCAATTTTTGGCAACAGCCGTATACTTCGGTGGATCGTCAAGATGCTTTCCGCAAATCCATGACGATCGGAGGTCGGTGGGGTTGGGGTAGCCTGCCTTTTTCCGTATGGCTATCACTAGAGCATCAAAGTAATCCTGATGAAACTTCAAGCGAATGCCATCTCGTGTCAGGTTTTTACCAATTATCTGCTCTATTTTTTCTTCGGCGTCATGGCCTTGCTTCATCCTCATTCGCTAGGCATTGACTAAACCCACTCAGGCTCATGGTGTGTACATCGCCTGGCATGCATGCCTCAAAACTCGACATTTGCCCCCGAAATGCACTGCCATTCAGTTCAAGTTGCGCCGTCACACGTCTTGATAACTCTCCGCGATTGGGGGTAATATGTAATATGGCCCCGTGGTGAGAGTGCGACCCATCATCGCGGCGGACGTCATGCCATGCACCTAGTGTTCATGATTGATTAACCTGCCGCCCTCTCTGCCAGAGCGATGAAGCCGCATACTACACCACCCCCGCTACTTGTTGTCATCGCCATTCACCGAGCGGTGCACTTAAAATGAACACTATGTCACTCTCCACAGCAGAGAGTGTGGACGCCGATGTTTTATAATCTCTAGTTGATGCTTCACATTTCCCCATCAAAGAAGCACCCCAATCAACGTTCTTTCAACATGGATCCCTACTATCTGGATTTCACCTGTGGTTCCCAGGTATCAAGGGACGAATACATCCAGATCACCGCTCAGAGGTCAGCCTGCCGTCTTCGACGAGGCCGCCGCTTGCTTATAAACTGCATGTTTTAGCATCGAGCAGGACTCTTGCGTCCTCTCATCTCTTCAAGGGCCCGCATCGGAGAATTTCCCGACAGCGTCCCAGAAATCCTATCCCGTACTTGGCCACGATGGTCATGGATCGTCCCAAGCGCCTCAGATGCCTGGGATGCATCCCACGCGATCATTCCGCCCATCTGTGGGAAGCGGATTTATCAAGACTCCCTCATCCCCATCGAGTCACCCCTATCACCAAGCTAGACTGCGCCACATTGCCGATCGCGCATCCACTCAACATCAGGGATGGACTCTACCTTTGTCGACCATTCCAGCTCCGGCTCCTGCATCGGGTACACCGACGTCGTATGGTTCAGTAATCGATAACTGCGCGTCTACTTGCTGTCATGATTGAGGCAATTACCTCTCGCAGCAAGGAAATTTGCTCCAGCCCCAGTCCTCGGCTCTGCATCACAATCTAACATTATGGCCCCCAACACGCATCAAATTATGTCATCATTCGTTACGGTTCCGGGACAGACGTTTCCATCAACGCACGAAACTCCCGCGTCACTGCCGTACACTCCAGCCGACGAAGCAGACATTGAATATGCTCAATACCGCTATGGCAACAAATGCTGCTTTTATCAGTGCCGCTTTGATCTCTCCGGCAGTCCTTGCAATAAATGGATCGTTGGTGACAGAATTCGAGTCCTTCGACATCTTCGAAACTACCACCATCTCCAAACGGGTCCTGCTATACCCGCCCTTTGTCGTTGGGACAAGTGCACGCACTCTCGGCCGATGAAACAGGAGAACCTCTCCCGCCATGTTGTCATGCATCTAGGTGTAAAATGGAGATGTCCTCACTGTAGACATTTATTTTCGCGTGATGATGCTGTGCATCGGCACATTGAACGCATGGTTCCAGGCATGGACGTCCCTGACGCCGAAGTGGTGCCAGGTTGCGAAGCACGTGCTATTAATGAGTCGCAGTCCAAGAGAGCTCGCCTTGTTTAGACACCACTTGATGAGATGCTCGGCGATGCTGTTAGAGTGTGAAGGTTTTTCAACTTTTCAATATGTGACAGTACCCCTATGATACCCAGTTCTTATTACATTAGAGTTTTCTGTACTTGTCTGGGATAGAGATTCAATTTAGTACGATCATTTTTCGCTCGCAGACGTTGATGGGTGCAAGTCGTCAGAGACACGTGTCAAAACTGTGTGTAGTGGCGTCGGATTCCGGAATACGAATCCGGCGTTGTTTGAATCAAAGGCCGCCGCCAAATAATATCCTATAAAGGGAATATCTTCCCACACGCTAATCTCAAGTGCGGTAATGTGGAGTAAAAACTGATTTAGAAGAATCAGTACTGGGAAAAACGCGACCGAGTGAAGGGCCACCTTCACACGTTCTTCCTCTTCCTTGGTTCTCCCTTTACTTCATTTTTCATAATTGCTGCCCTTTTATGAAGAGCCAACGAGGTACTTGTATTGTTTGTACCTCGACCGTAGCTAGCTAATTTTACCAACGCCTGTGATGTCCTGTCACACTTACGTCACAAGGAATGTCCACGCTACGGCCGACCCAATTTTATAGAGCAGACCCGTTCAGTCGTCTGGCCTTGGCGAGCTTCTCCATTTCTCCCCGACAAGACTTTTCGAGTACTTGGCAGTCGCTCAAGGTGTGACGTCACTAGCTTGAGGGAACGATGTCCACGTCTCGACGCAGTCACCCCTTCTCGAGCAAACGGCACTCATTGGCCCACATCCCCTCTTTCGCACACACAAATAACCTCGAATTGTCAACGATTCCGGAACGCCCAACAAGCTCAACTTCAGCCCATTCCGTGCGCTACTCCATGTCTTCCGCAGGTCACCCACCACCAGATCGCCACCGCTCGCCTTCTCCACCCGCTTCGAGTTATTTTCCCTCTTTTGCAGACACCCAATCGGGAGAACCACAACCCACGGCAGGAGCGAGCAGTCATTTCGCATACAGCACTACTCTCAGGAGACATCACTCGATCAGTCTTATCCCACAAAAGCTGTCAGACATTGCACCGGGGGTTACCGCCGAGAGTTTGTTGCAGAAAGCTCTCGGGGCAGTAACAGGGCAACGTTCCAGGGATGATGCCCTCGAACACGGCTACTCGCTAGTTAATGATCGCTCGAGCCCTCCTCAGACGAACCGCGAGGATAAACGAGATACACCCTCTGCACGATTTGCCCATTGGAGTGTCGAGGTAGGTCAAATAACTTGTTTCTTTTTCTCTTCCAAGGTGGCCCGGGCTACGTGGCTTGCCCGCGTCGACACAGCCACATTTTCTAGAATTCAATTAACCCATTTTTGTAAAACCCACCTTTTGATCTGGGTATTATCTAATCTGGGGTTTCCGTGTTTGATGCTTATGTTTCTCACCGACTTTTTGGCCGCAGGATACCGTTGCACATTTCCAGTCGTCTATCCTGGGTGGTCTATCAGCAGCTGTCATTCCATCACTACAGAACGTACACGGATATAATGAGTTCTCCGTCTCATCGCCTGAGCCGGTCCTCCTCAAGTTTGCGAAAACAATCTACGAAAGCCCACTTATATTACTCCTTTGTGGAAGCGCAGTAATTAGTGCGATCATGGGAAACGTCGATGACGCTATCAGCATAACAGTTGCCGTCGCGATTGTTCTAACAGGTAATGCAGCTCGACCCTTTATCTCGGGTGTGCATTGACACTTTATCAGTCGGCTTCATACAGGAGCAACGGTCCGAAAAGAGCCTCGAGGCATTGAACAAACTTGTTCCACATTACTGTCACGTCATTCGGTGGGATCTACGTCTGTGTTGCCTTTTGATGCCTCTCACACCGCCCCAACAGTGATCAGCGGAAAATGCACGTCCTTGCAAACGAGCTAGTTCCCGGAGATATCGTGTCGTTGTCGACAGGTGACCGTGTTCCTGCAGACATTCGTATCATATCCTCCGTCGACCTCGAGATCGATGAGAGTAGTTTAACAGGCGAAACCATGGCGCGCCAAAAGGATCCCAGAACGTGCGACTTGGAGCGGAGTGGGAACGGCGCTTTTGCCGAGGATTCAGGATCAGGCGAGGTGATTGCACTCGCCGAACGATCTTGTATCGCATATATGGGTACATTAGTGAGGAATGGTAAGCAGACCTACGACCTACTGTTTGCTTTGACTAAGTAGGTCTCGCATACAAGGACATGGGACTGGGATCGTCATTGCTATCGGTGCTCAGACAGAGTTTGGCGTTATCTTCTCTATAATGCAGGACGTGCGTAGTTTGTGCTCTGTCGTCCGAATTGATCATATATCTGGTGGATCAAAGGTTGACAAGAAGCGGACACCCCTTCAGCTAAGCATGGATGAACTTGCACAGAAACTCTCATTCTTGTCTTTCATTGTGATCGGAGTGATCTGCTTGACTGGGGTGTGGCAACAGCGTCCGTGGCTGGATATGTTTACTATCGGGGGTATGTACCAACAACTTTCAGATAATCCCTGCTCAATTCTTCGGGCTTAGTCTCCCTTGCCGTCGCTGCCATACCCGAAGGGTTGCCAATCGTAACAACTGTCACCCTTGCTCTCGGAGTCATGCGGATGTCAAAACGCAAGGCCATTGTGAAAAAGCTACACTCTGTGGAAGCTCTGGGTTCGGTTTCCGTTATTTGTTCCGATAAGACAGGAAAGTCTCTTACGACCTTGCGATAATGTTGCACCACGGCTGACCTTGATGTGGATGTGCAGGAACATTGACGAAAAACGAGCAGACGGTCGCTGAGATTTATGTCGTCGATGAAAATTTGCGTGTTGAAGATCTTCAGTCCGCCGTTTCACCCTCACCGGCGGTTCGCAAGACCCTCGAGATTGGCTGCTTGTGTAACAATGCTGTCTTGTCGCCAGCCGAAGATGGTGTTTACATCGGCCAGTCCACCGATGTAGCGTTACTCAACATCCTCCCGGCATTCGGTTTACCTGATCAGCGCAACGTATGTCAATCTGTCCCCAATTGTGCGCCAACTGAAGTGCTTGCAGACCTTCACCCGACTCTCTGAACAATCTTTCAACTCGGAGCGAAAGTACATGGCTGTCAGTGGTATACACGTTTACTCCACCGCTCTCTACAGTGGGACACCGCGCGAGATCTACTATATCAAAGGTGCTATTGAAGCGGTAATCGACCGTTGCAGATTTTACTATGTGTCCGACAACTCCACTCCGGTCCTCGATTTCAACACCCGCAGTCTCATTCTCTCGAAGGCTCAGGTGGCAGCGTCAAAGGGCTTTCGAATCCTAGCAATGGCATACGGTTATGGCTCCGTGGATTCCCCAAAACCAGACCTCGTTACGTCGCATAGATCCCAGGACGCATCACAAACGAGAACACCTTCGCCAGACGTTGAGAAGAACAACCTCACTTTCGTAGGTTTCCAAGCAATGTTTGATCCCCCCAGGAAGGGTGTCGCAGATGCTATTGGGTTACTCCAATCGGGTGGTGTACAGGTGGTGATGATTACTGGAGATGCGGAACCGACTGCCCTTGCGATCGCGCAGAAGCTTGGTCTCCGCGTTGGACAACGCACGCACGCACGCACCTCTAACCAATACTGCTTGACCGGCAAGGAGATCGATCAGATGAGCAAGGCACAACTCGTTGAACGTGTGGGTAGTGTCAGTGTCTTTGCGCGTACGACGCCGCGACACAAGATGGCGATTGTTGAGGCCTTCCAGGCTCGTGGAGCCGTTGTAGCTATGACAGGAGATGGCGGTTAGTTGTGATGCTCACTGATCCCCTGGGTGTCATTTGATCCTTAAACGCTCCATACCACAGTTAATGACGCACCAGCGCTCAAGATGGCTGACATTGGCGTGTCCATGGGCAAGAGCGGTACCGATGTAGCCAAGGAGGCTGCTGATATGATCCTTGTCGACGATAATTTCAGTACCATTCTTCCCGCTGTCGAAGAAGGTGGGCGAGTTCCTTTGTTAGTTGCTGACAACCCCGGGCTGACATTGAACACACAGGAAAATCCATTTTCCACAATGTTCAGAATTTCTTATGCTTCCAGCTCAGTACTGCTGCAGCTGCACTTTCATTGATCACTCTGAGCACATTCTTTGGATACGGTAACCCACTCAACGCTATGCAGATCTTATTTATCAACATTCTTATGGATGGTTCGTCGTCAACAATATCACGCATTTTCATTTTCTGATGTGTTCCTCGACAGGACCACCGAGTCAATCGTTAGGGGTAGATCCAGTCGACCCAGCTGTCATGCGGAAACCACCCCGGAAGAAGAACGAGCCAGTCATTACCCGACAGTTCCTATACCGCGTTCTATTTTCAGCGTCTACTATCGTCTTTGGTACTTTATTCATCCATTATATTACGCTGATAGGGGACGAGCAGTTGTTGCGGAGGGAGCAGACCATGGTGCGTAACCCTGTCATTTCTGCTTTCTGCTCGCAGCTGAAGAGAGATTTTCTATTCAAAGACCTTCACCTGCTTTGTTATCCTCGATCTTGTTTCCGCCATCCAGAACCGTGGTCTCGGCTGCGGGCTATTCCAAAACAAGATGTTGATCTCGACTGTATCGGTATCGTTACTGGTGCTGCTCGCGCTGGTCTATGTGCCCTTCATGCAAGCAGTCTTCCAGACGGAAGCGCTCGCCAGCGGGGACTTGATGACCGTTGTGCTATTGGCTGTTGTCTGTTTCCTTCTGCACGAGGGACGGAGACGTTACGAGCGTTCGATCGGAGCGGATTTGACATACAGTGTCATTATGGACCAAATAGCATGAGACTTGGTTTCAGATATCCTCATCCCCCCATACCTTGTCCTGATCCTAGGCCATCCGCCCACCGCTGTTACGGTCGCAGTATTTTCCGATCCGGGACAAATTGAGGGTAGTGTATTTGAGGATGACATCGCAGCATATATATACCATATCTTGCATAACACACATGTAATAGGCTCTATTCCGCACATTTACTACTGTCGAGAGTGAACGCCAAGTTTGACCACCGAACGGGGAACGAAGGCAGGTGGGATGGCAAGAGCAGGCTGAACCACAGGGGGTGGCTTGGTACCTCTCGCAACGAGGGACTGAGCATAGCATTCGACACGCAGTTCCTAAGCAGTGGTCAGACTCTTCAGAGACCGATGTGGACAAGGACGCGCTCGACGTACCTCGAAGCTCCAGGCGGAGAGTCCCTCGACGGCGGTGATGCTCTCGTACGAGCAACACCGCGACGCCGTCGCCGCGTCGCAATCCGAGTCGCCGCTCCACCCATGCCCCTCGTCTTCTTCTTCGTGCTCGGTCCCAGAGTCCATGGACGTGTGGACGTGGACGCTCCGACGTGGACCCGGGCTCGGACTCGGGCTCGGAGCGAGCTTGCGCCGAGGAAGTGGCACGATCGCGCGTATGGGCGTACCGGTCCACTGACGGACAACGGGGGTGTGCTTCGTCCTCGTCTCGTTGATAGATGCGTCGTACGCGTCGCATTCCGGCTCGATGCTGGTAGTGGGGGTGGTCGAGGCCGACGATGGTCCTGGACGGGGCGGTAAGACTACGTGTCGTGTGGTACAGTCCGCGTTGGGCGGATCGGTGTCCGGGGTCGGAAGACGTGCTGTGAATAAGAGTGAGGGTGTCATGATCGACCAGGTCTCGTTGAAACTTGGGGGACAGAAAACCGAAACTAAAAGGCCCTGCAACAGCGTCCGGTGGACCTTTTTTTTTGTTCATCTTGACGGCCCGTGGCGCCAACAAGCGGAGGTTTTTGGATTGGGTGTCACGAAAACAATACGTCCTAAAACTGATCATGAGTTGTGGGCAGTGGAAAGCCGTGACAGAAAGTGTTTCAATATTATGTCCACAAACAACACATCGCATCGTTCATGTTGTACATACACCCCTACAAGTACGCGACTAGCGTCTAACCAAGATTGGATTAATTGGCATACGAGACCTGGAATGCCCAAGCGTAGTCGACCTGATCGACCTGACTCTGCGGAACATCAATCGTCAACACCCCATGCTCGTCAACGCTCCACTCGAGTCCCTGTCCAGCTGTCGTCGGCCCGTTGGTCGGCCCGAGCAGTGTAATAGTGTCTCCCTTTTGGACGGGAAGTATGACCCCGCCGGCATCGACAACGATCGAGCCATCGGTAGGCTTGTTGAACGCGACGATGCAGAACGTTTCAGGCGTCGTTAGGAATCGGTACGACCCCGTCGGATCCTGCGACGCTTGGTACCAATAATCCTGTCTTGTTCTTTCAATACATGTTTCATCACAGATGCGCACGAAACATACGGTGGCGTAAACACATTGACCAGCGTACTTGAGCCATCGGCCAGCTTCGAGGAGGTTTTCTACCATTGGTGCGACGATGTCACCTTCTGCAGTGGGTCCGATGTTCAGCAAGCTGGCGAAAGAGTAAACGACCGACCAACTAGAAACGGGTGCGGGAGCTGGCTTACTAGTTTCCATTCTTGCTCACGACGTCGACCAGGGTTTGGATGATGGTAGTGCCATTTTTGTACTCCGTTGCATCGGTGGCATGATTAAAACCAAAGCTGAATGGATCCAAGCCTTCCGTCTTTTCCCATCTTCTTGTGGAGAGTCCTCCAAACAGGGTATATTCGGGCGTGTCAAAGTCGGGGACTGCACCGCAGCCTACAACATCAGTGGTGAGCACAAGGATTCAAAAGTGACCCGCGGGACGAACGGTCATTCATAGTGACCTGGTACCCATTCTCCATAGCATTGTTATAGTACTGTGCTGCGAATTCCAGTGTGTTGTTTGGACCGCCGATGTCACACCACTTCAACGAGCGTCAGTACGGACTCCACCAATACTAGTACAGACATACCATGATCTCGGTGCCGTAATCAAGAGCGAGAGACAGCATGTGTGGGTATTGCAAATCTTGGATGTAGTCGGAAATATCGAGCATGCCGGTATAGGGTTCGAGCTCCGAGTGGTTGAAGGCATTGTGTGCGAGTCCTCCGGGCCACCTCTGGAACCCGTATGGTGCAAAGTAGGGATTAAACCTTGAAACATTTGATACTCAGCAGGTGCTCGGTACGCTCGGTATTCGACAAGGATTACCACTCAGGGAGCGAATAGTAGGTCCCACGATGGAGGTTGGGTTTCTCGGCCTTCGCAGTCTCCATCAACTCTTTGACGAAGTCGCGGTAGGGGTTGAGGTGAACACTGCTTCGGTGCGTCGTGTTCTTGGTATCAAACAAGCCATATCCATCATGATGTTTCTGTAGCATGCGCTAGGATGAAAGATCTCAGCACCAACCCTCCACGAACCGTGACAAAGACAAAGTATTTTGCTCCGGCGTCGTCGAACAAGTCTAGCCAAGCACTTGCATTCCAATTTCTTGCCGTAAAGTTTGCAATGAAATCGTCGTGAACCACGCCCTATGCAAAAACATAACTTCAATCGAGCTGTGACCCTAGTAACCCCAATGCAGGCTGCTCACAGGTCCGTAGTTCTCTAAATGGTAGTTCCAGGAGGGATTGTTCGAATTAGGTGGGTTATGGAGGCCCCAGCTGGATGCTGCTCAGAGTCCAGAAAAGGAGTAATGGTGTACAACACTCACTCATACCACTCGGCATAAGTCCATTGCGGGCCCTAAACGCTGCGTAAGAAAACGCATGGGTCACAGGACAGCAGGGCAAGTTACATAAGCAGGGACACTATAGATACCCCAGTGGACACTAGTGCATGTGAGCCGTCCACGCTCTAGAGGAAATGCCGTCTCCTACTCACAATATTCCATATTTTGCTTGGTTCCACTGCAAGGAGGATCAATATGGTCACGTGACACTGAGGAAATAAACTACCCAAGTTGGCGGCTCGTGCGTAGACAGGACGCTCTCATCGGCTGTCCATGTTTGTCGGAGAGGGGTAATGGGCCACCCAGATGACGTCCCGACGACGTTGCCATTAGAGTCTTTGATCTGAACAGTCGCATTCCCAGTACCGTTGTTATTCAACACAAGCACATCGAAACGTGCCTGATCCGCCGGCACGAGACGGTATACCACTCCTGGTGTCACCGTTGTCACACCTTCCCCAGTTACCTCCACCTCGTATTTGGACTGGATCGAGGTATTCAGGGACGGTGCAAGGTTCCCCGGTAAGAGGTTGGCCAGTGTGATCGAGACCGCTTGGACACGTTGCTCGTTGACGTCCTCCCAACGCGTGCTAAACTGCACGGTGCGAATCGAGAGCTCGGGACCGGTCGGTGCAGCGGGGGGGACAACAGATGGTGTGATGGATATAGCGAAGATATGAAGCCTGTTTGGAGCGTTCGCAGTTTGCGGGAGTGTAATACTCTTTAATGCGGCACGCGAGGGAACAGATACCGAGAGTTGAAATATATGAGACGAATTCCAGTTCTTGGAAGCACCATAGTTTTCAAAGTAGTAGGGGCTAATTCAAAAACATGGTCAATTTGACACAAGGGAATGAAATGGGCTCACGTCCGAATATCGCCCCAGTTGATAGTCGGGAATCTCCACCAATTCTTTCCTGTGGCTGGATTGGGTTGTTGAAGGGATTTAAAAGGATGGTTGGGTTGGCAGCTCACATAGAAGGTCTGAGACAGAGTCATCTGCATAGTTGAGGTTAAACATATGATCGAATTGATCTGGTGTGAAACGTGCGTTAACTGAGCTCATTGGCACGATATATCTAGTACTAACCATCCGTCCCGTCTCCGGCATAAAGGAGATGAAGTTCATGGACATAGGTCGCCTCGGGAAGCTCTACGACTTGGCCTTGTGCAATGACGTTATCATCGCCTGCGCCCCACGAAGTCGGCAGGTCATACTAAAGGTAGACATTCAGTCCCCACGGAGGCTGAAAAGAACAAAAGATTGACCGTGACGCCGTTGAGGAGCCAAGGTCCTTTAGGGAGATATTCTGCTGCATATGTTGAACCATACCTGTTGAAACTACCAGCGGTGCCATCAACCGATGCGGCTTGATTATCGAAATAGCTCGATAGGGGGATTGGGGTCGAGGGAAATGGAACGAGAGAGAAAGACGAAGAAGTGGTCCCAAAGTACGCGAGCAAGGCGCCACAGAGCGCAGGGATGATGAAGACCTTCATAGCACCTCCCACAGACCCCTCGCCTTGCGTAGAACATGCCTTCTGTAATGCCTGGAGATCCAGTGAGAATTATACCAATTTCTCGAGCGAAGTTGTCTGACCACGGTTACCGCGTGCATCCTCATTCTGGTTGAAAGTCACTTTCCAGTCGTGTGAATCGGTGCGATCCGGAAATTAGACAGTGTATCAGTGGCCCTGTAATCCTCCAAAACCATCGATCAGCGTCTAAGCTTAGCACAGCGACGAGGCCGCCACAACGCCGAAATGAATACTTGAAACCTTGGAGAAGATAAGTTATCTGATTCAAGGACATTTCATGGGATAGGTAGCATGCTCCATAGGACTGTGACGGGAGAAAACACGCACATACTACGTAACGTGTGCAGCACATTGTTTGACCCATCCAATGTTTTGCGCGAGTTGAACTCATTGAGCACCCAGCTTCATATGCGCTTTGCATGCCCTGCCTTACCGATCCACTTCAAGAGAGACCGA
>QGOH01007732.1:436-10528 GCA_003313155.1 Boletus sp. MG95
GAGACAGCTTCCGTGGTTCTTTAAAGAAGGTCAAATTCTTGTGATCCGTGACCACTTTGACCGGGAGTGATGCGCCCAGTAAGTACTGGCACCAATCCTCCAATCCTCAGATGACTGCGAGCAGTTCGTGGTCATAGATATTGTAGTTACGTTCTGCCGGTGAGAACGTTTGTGAGATGTAGCCACACGGGCGTAAATCTCCATTGCTATCTGGCTGCATTAGCACTCCTCCTGAAGCCGTCAGAGAGGCATCCGTCATCAGGACAAACTGTTTGTCCGGGTCCGGGTACGCAAGTACCGGTTTCATCTTAAAGGCCGTCTTCAGCGCTTGAAAAGCCTGTTCCTGGGCCTGTTCCCATTCCCATCCTTTCTCCTTTTTTGTAAGATCAACAAGCGGTTGAGCCATTTCTGAGAAAGATGGAATGAACTTCCTATAGAAGTTGCAAAACCCTAAGAAGGAGCGGACAGCGCTCACACTTCTAGGTGGGTTCCATTCGTCGATTGCTTTGAGTTTGACAGGGTCCATGGTTACCCCCGTTCCATTAACGACCATCCCCAGGTACTCTACCTCTGGGGCGGCAAACGTGCATTTCTCCAATTTCAGGTACATCTCGTGTTCCCTGAACCGTTGCAGCACCTTCCTAGTGCGCTCCTTGTGTAGTTTCGAATCCGCGGAGTGGATAAGGAGGTCATCCATGTAGATGATGAGCCATCCTTCTGCAATATAATCGCCAAAGAGGTCGTCCATAAAAGCCTGGAATGTCACAGGGGAGTTGCACATTCCAAAGAACATCACTGAAGGTTCAAAGAGCCCCATCGGGGTGATGAATGCGGCCTTCCACTGGTCTTCTGGTTTGATCAAAACGTTATTGTATCCCCATCGGACATCAAACTTTGTAAAGATCGAAGATCCTTTAAGTTTGTTGATGAGATTGGATATTAACGGAAGGGGATAAGCATTTTTGATTGTGTGGGAATTGAGATACCGGTAGTCTTGGCAGGGCCGTAATTTGCCGTCCTTCTTATTAACAAAGAAGAAGGGGGAGGCTTGTGGCGACTTCGAGGGTTGGATCTTCCCTGAACCTAAATGTTCTTCGACAAACTCCTTGCAGGCTTGATGCTCCGCCAGATTCAATGGATAAGTCTTTGACCTTCGTGATATGAAGCTTTCCTTCAATTCGATCCCGTGATCGTATGCCCTACTTGGGGGCAATCATGTTGCGTCCTTCTTCTCGGAGAAGACGTCCAAGTATTCTTCATAAGCCTTCGGCAGCTGGACTTTCTCCTTATGCTCTGAGGCGGCCAGTTGCGTGGAAAGGGTCACCTTTCCAATTATCTGGTCAGGGAGAATTCGACCTGACTCCAGATAGAACCTGTATAGCTGTGGCAAGTCCCAATTCTTGCAAGCTTCTCGTAGGTCATCCTCGATGGGATCTGTGACCACGTGGTTGTCCATGTACCTCAACAGATACCATTGTTTCTCCGCATCCGGATGATCCGAGTTTGGATCCCTGATCCGTGATGGGGTTATCGTGACATGGCCTGTTCACCAGTCAATGTCCGGCGCGACCGCGCGCATCCAGGGCAGTCCGAAGATCACGTCCTCCTTCCCTGCTAAGTCTGTGACCAGGAAGTATCGTTCTTCCTTGACTCCCTGGTAGTCTACCAGGAGTCTGACCTTATTTCTCCGGACTTGTTCTTCGTCCCATCGGCATTCCATGGCTGGATTGGCGCCATTAGATGTTCTTGTTTGATGTGGTGTGCGACCACCATCCGCCTATCCATGAAACATCCTGTTGCTCCTGTATCAATTAGAGCAGTCAGTCCAATGATTTGCCCTGTTTCTTTCCAGACGGATACCGGCAGTCTAAGAGACTTTAGATTCCGTCCAGAAATAAATACAGGGCTAATAGTTATAGGAGAATCTGATATTGGGGCATCTCTCCTTCTTAAAAATCTGCAGAAGGTGCACCATCTAATCCCAATCCACTAACGAACCGACTTCCAGGGTGAATTACCTCGGCCACCATCGTCCGGACGAGTTCCGGGGTGACTGTCTTTTCTTGTAACCGTGCGAGGTATTGGTGCTCGTCAAGCACTTCCTTTATCCTGGCTTTCAAAGCCGGGGACCCTTTAATGCGGTGCAACCCCACGGGATCCACTCCACCTGTGGTGATCTCGACCTGTCAAGTAAGTTCCAAATAGAATCCTCCATCATCATCGAAATTGATGAGGTTTTCTTTGGCCATGTCTTCTTCATCCGGTTTCAAGGTGTCAGATGGCGTTTCCATCGTCCTTACTGCGGTGTTTCCTTGTTGTCCACTCCTCAAATACCCAGGATGATTCCTTGTTGAGCAACCCTGTTTCTTGCAGATGAAACAGCGGTTCTCTTTCATAGGTTTACTTTTCTCTGAAGGTGAAAGCATGATTTTATCGATGTCCATCGCGTTGCTGTCCCGGGCGGAGTATCCTGGCAACCGTTCCCGATTGTAGGAAGGGGGTGGTTTCCTTCCGAAGTGGTCCCGGTATCCTGGTAGGGGAACAGTTTGTCCTAGGCTTCTAATCCAGTTGAGGTTCCCTTCGATCTCTGCAGCTTTGGTAAAAACTTCCTCCAAAGTAGTGGCGGTTTTTAAAACGCCACTCATGGTGAGTTGCATGGCAATGACGGTGCTGAGCCCTCGAAGGAACCACTCGGTTAGAGCGGTGACGTCAGATACTCTGGATCGGACTGCTAACACTGCAAAGGCCGAGATGTATTTCTCAAAGCCCTTTGGGTCAGCCCGATTCATCTTGAGCCCGTTTAGTTCTATCCGGGCAGATGCGGCGATGTCGTAAGGAGAGAAGGTAATCTTGAAGGCTTCCTTGACCTTGGCAAACGTCTTATCTCCGGCCATGAAGGTAGTGTCGGTGATCCGGGTAAGCCACGTTTCTGCGAAGGCCTTGCCTCATCCTTTGTTCATTCTGTTTAGTAATACCAGTGCCTTGGCTTGGTCATTATATTTGTCGGTATGGAGGAGGAAATATTCATCCATCGCAAGGATCCATTGGTTGGCATCCTGCAGTTCTTCTGAGAAATCCTCGGGCAGTGCTGCCTTGATTTCTCCCATATCTAGGTTATCATCTTCGTCTGAGTCGGGGTCGGTTTTAATAGGTGATCCAGGGTTGGATGGATCTGGGTCAGGCTCCGAAGGTGTGTATCCATAATCTGCTGGGGATTCTGGTCGGACTTGTTCTTCCTGGACCGGATTGGCTCTGGAACTTCTCTCTGCATGGCCTACAGTCCACCTGTCAATGTTGGCTTGTTCCCTCGAGAGATAGGTAGGGGAATGAATAACCAATTGGGTTCCTCCGTGAGAGGGGTGACCACCTAAGGAGGTGCGGGTCACTTGAACCGGTGTAGGAGAGTGGGAGGGGAGCGGACGGAATGAATTTTCAACTGTTGGCTGGCGAGAACTTCCAGTGAGTCTCCTGGGTGAAGAACGTGAAGCTTCGGGTTGTCCGAGGATGTCTGATAGGTTGACTTGGTGCGTGGTGGCAATTGAAGAGTGTCAGCGTAGATACGCTGGACGGTTGATAACTTTGATCTTTTGTTACGCGGGCGTAACTCCTATGTTCCCTGTCACATTGCAAGTGACCTCATGGGGTAATACTTGGGTATGGCAGCCCAAGGACAAGGCTCCAGTGACAAGCGGTGGGCTATTAATACCACGTAGTCACGAGCAATACGGTGGTAGTGATATGGTGGTCGCTCCTGCTCCTATCCAGCAACTTGACCAGTACTCCGAGAGGCGAGTACTTCGATATGGACTAGGTAGCCTTCCTCTCTATGCTCCGCAAGCAAATCTAGAGGGCAACGGGCTTCAGCGACAAGAGGTGGGCTCTATACCACTTAGGCGCGAGCAAGTGAGGACCTCAGGTGACGAGTCCGAGCGTCCAAGATGAAATTAAAGAAGCAGCGATGAGAGAAGTCAAGATCTCAGGGGCGACGATCGAGACAGCGAACAAGAAGCTACGTTGATAGGCGTAGATCAAAGTTACCATTTACAGGTTCTGATCTACGAGTATTTATACCCCCAGCGTTAGAAGGCTATAATGATGAAAGGGGAAATGTGGAGCCTTTAGGAGAACTCCGTAGGAGATAAAACATCTGGGCCACGAGTATAAGTAAAGCATACGAGAAAAGGCTTTGAGATATATGTACCGATCGCATGATTGGAGATCAGAGATCGGGCGTAATAAGTTAAACTATTTGTACAACTACCGAGATGAAAAGGGTGCGAATAAGCACTGAAATGAAAAGAGTCCGCAGGCGAGGCCTGACTCAGGGTCCGGGCTGGAAGTATTTGTCTGGGTAGGGCCAGGCATTTGGGATGGCTGGGAAGCTATCCCAGTCGAGCGTGTTCCCGAAGGACGCGTCGAGAGATGATAGACTGAAGGTTGCTGATGGCAGCGTAATTGAGGACAGAGGCAGAGGCGAGGTGACAAGGGAGAAGGCTGGGGAAAAAGGGGCGTTTGTAACAGATAGGTGGTGTATGGCAGCAGTGGACAAACATTGAATGCAGGAGGAACAAGAACAGTTAGATTGTGAATGAGCGGAGGAGGAGGAATAAATGAGGGTGGAAGAGGTGGCCAAGGAGCAGGTCGTGCCAGAGACGAGAAATGAGGCCAAAGAAGGATGATCAGCCAGCATGTCACACAGACCATCCAGTTCAAAAATGCAAGTGGTCTTGGTCCAGAGCAAGGTAAGTGGTTGGAAGATATAAATGAACTCTGTTCACTGAACCATCTTTTAGCAGCCACAGTGGGTGTTGGATGATAAGGAGGATGATGAGGAAGAAGTCAAGGATGCATGGCCGACGAAGAAGCAAGTGGCGATTCCCCCGGTGATCACTCACCTGGAGCTGTGTGCCATGTGTGTCTGGCACAAAGAAGAATGCCACGGACTGGAAGGACAGATGTGCATTCGATGTGTGTGGATCAAAGTAAAGTGTGAGCAGTCATTGGGACGTGGAGGAAGGGGGCAGAAGAAGGCAGAGAAGGCGCCAGTCACGGATAGTGTCACAATTTTAACTGGTTCATTACACCAGTAAATTGAGTATGTGTGACATCAACTCGTTATGATAGTGAAAAGTGACCCAGGCAGGGTTCGAACCTGCAACCTCAGATTGTAGCTACCTGTGCTCTACCATTGAGCTACCAGGTCCTTGCTTTGAGGATGCAACTCCGCATATGAGAGTAGGTATGTGGGCATTTCAGCCTGTCACAGGGCTCTCTAGATAGTAACATTGGTTTACAGGTTTTAAGCCTACACTGTGACAGATAGGAAGGGGAAGGTCCCAGGTACATTTCAGATTGCATGCTCTGTTACATACTAACTGTATCCTTAGCTTGTGCAGCACAGACCCATCATCAGCAGTCTCCAGCAATCAAGCTGGATATATTCAATGACAGTGAAGACAATGTCAGAAGCTCAAAGATGAAGGCCTCAGCAGCACGAATGGTCGACAAAGTGGTCTATGAGGCTGGAGTCCATGCAGTAAAGCAGCTAGAAGCCAAGATTCGACTTTCGCAAGCCTGGATTAAGGCAACTGAAGTGGTGATGGCAGATCTAGAGGCAGATGTGGCTGGGCAGATGACAGAGTTGGCCGAGATAAAGAAGGTGCTGGGCATGTAGTAGTAGTCCAACTTTTCTTCTCTTCTTCTTGTAGATAATCTGCGCATATATCTTGAATCGATCATGTCTGAGTTCAAGTCTGAGTCGAATCTGGAGCAAGCCTGAATGATGAAGGAAAGAAATAGACTAAGTGAGCTGAAGAA
Source organism: Boletus sp. MG95 (assembly GCA_003313155.1). Classification (NCBI taxonomy): domain Eukaryota; kingdom Fungi; phylum Basidiomycota; class Agaricomycetes; order Boletales; family Boletaceae; genus Boletus; species Boletus sp. MG95. Next base: position 6,254 of record QGOH01007732.1, read on the forward strand.
AGCAATGGATAGAAATGTAATAAAAATGGAACTGGATGTGAGGTACTGCTTGACTTGTGTTCTTTGATTGTCTTTTGCATCTATACCTCCTCAGATTCAAAGAAACGGATACCGGTGTAGGAGCATGCGGCTCCCTACAGTTGCAGACACCCATTCTCTAGTTGTTCAAGCATACATCAAGAATATCGATATCGTGTTCCGAGTCCGTCCGTTTGAATCCGAGGTAGGCCTGTTCACTCCGTATATATCCAGTTCCGGTTCTGTTTGCCATTCTGATCCGGACTGTGTCAGATACATCTTATCCGTTCTGTTTCTATTCGTGAATACATTTTTTTACCTTTTTCCTTCATTTCCTTGCGACTACCATGTACTAGACGTTGTTACAGCGTCATTTTATTTAGTTGTAGCTTGCTTCTTTGGTAGCATAGTTACACGGTCCCGGGTTTTCCTGGACTATAAAACCCTGTACCTAGTGTACCCAGGAAAAAAAAAAAGGGGGATCCATCATCGATCCATCATCTATCAATCAACTATCATCTTTTCATTTCTCGTCATTCATCGTGGTCCTCGTCTTAGACCACCTTTTGTTTGTTTCGTTCACTTCTGGTCCTCGTCCTTGACTGGATTGTTTGTTCTATCCGCTTTTCGTTCTGGATTCATCTTTTCTCGTCGTCTTTCATTCCGGAATTCGTCCGGAATTCATCTTCAGCGCTGAGGACAATCGCAGCAAACCCTTGCACCTCACTTCCTTGACACAGAACCCCTTGGGACGAGTATCTTGCTCACACCCCACATCTCTCTTCCATATTTCTTATTCTTTCTACACCAGATTGAAGCAGACCAGAAATGAAATGAAGCAAATAATGTGTGCAGTGTCTCAGTGCATGTATGAAAGTAGATATCTATGTATGAATCAGTATGAGACACTGAATGAAATGAAAAGCGGATTTTCTATAAATACAATTTTGTTTGATCGAATGATTGTCTGTGTAGTTTGATAACACCAGACAAAAACTGGGATGAAACAGATAAGTAGCAGATACTAGGTCTGATATAGGAATGGACTGATTGTCAGTAACATGAATAATATGAGAATGGCCAAAGTCAATTTCAGAGCTGGAATTTGAAAAATGCAAAAATTTTATGAATGGGAAGAATAAAAGAAACCAGAGAATCTGACTCTCTCCCTGGGTAGGACTTTACCTGATGACCTCCTGGTCATCCGAGTGATACAGGTAAGGGGTCAGGGTGTCCAAAAGATGGAGAAGTGGATATAGTGAATAGTTAAATTCCCAGATCAAATGAGAAAAGCCCTGGAATGGTTTGGGCAAAACTCCAACAGCAGTCCCAGATGAAGGACAGTGCACAGAAGAGAAATGGACGTGACAGCATGAAAGATGAATAATGAAAAATGAATGGAGCAGAAAGATGAAATGAATAGGATAGAGGAATGGAGGGTGAAGACAACTGTTATGTGAGCATAACTCCTATGTTTCCTATCATGTTGCGAGTGATCTATGAGGGATTCCTGTGCACGGATATGGTGGTCCAGCAGGCTCCAGTGAACAGTGGCTGGCTAGATGAAGTCTACTGGGTTAATCATGAGCAATACGGCGGTAGCGATATGGTGGTCACTCCTACTCTGATCCAGCAACTCGACCAGTACTCCTGAGGCAAGTACTTCGATATGAACTTGGTAGTCTTTCTCACGTCCCCTGGGGTTGGATGCCTACAGAGGGAAAGGGCTTCAACGTCAAGAGGTGGGCTCAATACCACTTAGACGTAAGCGAGCGAGGACCTTGGGTGACGAGTCCGAGCATCTGAGATGAAATCAAAGAAGCAGAGATAGAGTGTCTTCTGAGATCAAGGGCAACGATCAAGACAGGCGAACAAGAAGCTACGTTGATGGGCGTAGATCAAAGTTAGGGTTACACTTTGATCTACCGACTATTTATACCTCAGGCACTAAGAGGCTATGTGTATAAATGGGGAAATGCAGAGTCAATAGGTGATCTCCATAGGAGTAAAGTGTCTGAGTAAAGGGGGCGAAAAGGGTATGAGGACATAACTGCCAATCAGGGATTGACCAGCATCTATAAGTTAAGCTATCTCTGGAACAGACCGAAGCGAGATGAAAAGCAGTGAGGTAAGATGAAATGGAATCAAAATGAAAGGAGTCTGCCTCGCACATGTGAGGGCTCAGAGTCCAAGCTGGCGGATACAGTCAGGGACTTCTGAGAAGTCCGGTAGGTCTGGGAAGAGGTCCCAGCATAGCGTGTCTCTGAAGGAGGCATTGAAGGGCGGGATAGATAAGATGGCTGTTGTTGGTGATGGAGGCGGTAGCGGTGGCGATGAGTCCGGTGATGAGGAGCTAGGGGAAAAAGGGAAAATTGTAACAACAACAAGGCAGACAAAAGAAATATTGGATCGGAAGTAACAGAAAATGGATCACTGTAGAAAGTATAAGGAATATGAAAGGGAAGTGTAGGGTGTGAGCAAGATACTTGTCCCAAGGGGTTCTGTGTCAAGGAGGTGAGGTGCAAGGGTTTGCTACGATTGTCCTCAGCACTGAAGATGAATTCTGAATGAATTCCAGAATGAAAGACGATGAGGAAAGATGAATCCGGAACAAAAAGCAGATAGAATGAACAATCTGGTCAAGGACGAGGACTGGAAATGAAGGGAACAAATGAAAAGTGGTCTAGGATGAGGACCACAACAAAGGACCAGTGATAGAAAGATGATAGTCAATTGATAGATGATTGATGGATCCAAGATACCCCCAGGTACACTAGGTACAGGGTTTTATAGTCCGGGAAAACCCAGGACTGTGTAACTATGCTACCAAAGAAGCAAGCTAAAACTAAATAGAATGACACTGTGACAGTGTCTAATACATGGTAGTTGCAAGAAGATGAAGGAAAAGGGTAAATAATGTGTTTACAAATAGAAACGGAATGGATAAAATGTATCCGATGCAGTCCAGATCGGAACAGATAACAATGCGGAACCAGATATGTACAGAATGAACAGGCCTACCTCGGATTGAAATGGATGAACTCGGAACACATTATCGATGGTCTTGATGTATGGTTGAACGACTAGAAAATGGGTGTCTGCAACTGTAGAGAGCTGCGTGCTCCTACATCCGTGGGGGACTTAGACACTGACTGTCCCCAGTCAGTCACATGACCATGGAAAGTTGCGCCTCGCTTAACTGCCTAACGAACAATGGGCAGCAGATGTTCAAAGTCTGTCGCGTTGTTTCTTCTCTCTTCATTTCCAAGCTCATCCATCTCCTCCTCCATCACTCTGCTCTGTTCCATCTCCAATCCTCTATGTCCAGTGTATCCAACCTCCTCACCTTCACTGCACCTGTTGCAGCCGATGATCTGAAGGAAATCATGTGCAAGAAGCTCAAGCCCACAAATGAGCTGCTATACGACACCGCGATAACAATCCTGGATGACAAGGAAGAACTCGAGGAGGAACAGGGGATGTGATTAATTGAATGGGGAAAGGCACTGGTATGTCACAGTGGAATCACACACGAACAGATTGACAATGCTTGGATAGGAAAATGCACGATTGTTCCTTCAAAAGGTCACAGAGTGCGGAGTCAAGGCTCAGCTCAAAGGGTGCATTGTGGAGAAAATGCAAGAAGTTGGATCAATGGCAGATAGGTAGTGTACGGTGGTGGTGGAGAAATGTCAAATGCAGGAGGAACAAGAATGGTTAGATCGCGAATGGGCAGAAGAAGAAGAACAAGCACAGTCAGAACAGGTTGCCAAAGAGCAGGTCACGCCAGAGCTGAGGAGTGAGGTCAAAGAAGAACGATTAGCTAGCAAGACACCTGGATCATCTCACATGAATATGGAGGTGGTATTGGTGCAGAGCAAGGTGAGTTGTCAAAGTGTACAAATGGACTCTGCTGACTATCCAGTTCTTAGCGGTCACAACAGTTGTTGGATGAAGAAGACAAGAAGGAAGTCGAGGATGCATGGCCAACAAAGAAGCAGGTGGCAATCCTGCTGGTGATAACTCATCCGAACCCATGTGCAGTGTGTGTCCAGCACAACGAGATGTGCTGCAGACCAGAAGGGTGAATGTGTATCCAATCCATGCGGGTGAAGGTGAAGTGCAAGCAGTTGCTGGGACACAGAGGAATGTTACGCGGGCATAACTCCTAGTTCCCTGTCACGTTGTGAGTGACCTCGTGGGACAACACTTGAGTATGGCGGCTCAAGGGACGGGCTCCAGTGACGAGAGGTGGGC
>QGOH01007733.1:0-10310 GCA_003313155.1 Boletus sp. MG95
CGTCCCTCTCAAAGGTCCACCTGACATATCGACTGGCAGGGCATCAGCGTCCGACCGCTCTTCCTACAAGCCACCTTTGCAGCATACATGCGATACGAAGGAGACGACCGTATCATCCTTCCCACCCCCGATTTCAAGAGTTTCTCGGGGGAAGACAAGGGGTATCTGAGAGGCCAAGAACGCCTCGCCCTCCTCCACAAGTCATACCACCGACCCTCGGTGCAGTCGCAGACGTGAAACGAGGGCATGCACAACTCGCGACAGGCGTTGCTGGAGGTTCAAGATGACTGGGAGGACATCGCGCCTGGCACACCCTTCCCCGTCTCATGGGACACAGACAAGATTGCGAAACATCGCGAGGCGTATCCTAGGTCGATGGCGTACGAAGAGCGCGTCGAGAAAAGTGGTGGTGGGGTTGCAGCTGGGAACGAACGGTACAACGACGTGATGCGGCGGAACAAGAACGTCATCCGGGACTGGAACCCGAAAGAGTTGGGAGGGCCGTATCCCTTCCAGGAGGGTGGTCGGTCGCGGGTTCCTTCCGTGGCCGGGCAAGGCACGTATGTTCAAGTCGTATCCCGATACTGTAGATGAGACTGCACTGCCGTTTTCTTTCCAGAATACCGGAACATGTAAGTACGACCCAAGAAGCATGGCTGCTCCGTATCATCCAGGCCCTTGGGTGGCATAGCCACCACTCCCATAACCACTCAAGGCCAGTTCATATCGCGGAATCGAGTAGAGACAACGATCCCACAACTCTCATCCCACACGACATCTCCAAGGCTGCGACTCCTCCAACTTGAAGCTGGTATACTCATCATCGCGCGTTCGCTCAGCTAGACGGGATAACCTTCGTCAGACGATTCACATGGTACAGATCGGACGAAAAGAGGGCCATCCTCTTCACCTGGCGGATCCCAGACATGGTATTCTTCCATCGTCCATGGCCAGATGACTTCTCCGTCGTTGGCGCGCTCAGGATCGTATTCCAAGACTTCATCGTCACAGTGAATGTACTTGTCGAGATTGATCCACGACTCTGTCAGGGTGGAGCCATCCCCACGATACAACCTGGCGACCAACACATGCCCGTTGACGAGTTGCGCTCTCGTCGTCGTCAGATGGAAATCGGACGACCCCCACACGAGTTTACCTGTCGACATGGACCACCAGCACCAAAAAAAAACTTGGCGTGTGGGTGTAAACGTATATGACTTGGAATGCGTACCATCGTCGTTTCCGATATACTTGGACAGATCTAGTTCCGACAAACCAAGCTCGTCGCTAAAGTATCGCAACCATCTGCCGTCTCGCAATGACATGTCGATTCGACTCATAGCGAGGCTCGTGATCTGGCGGGTTCGCGTCGGCACGTTTTCGACACCGTCTTGCTGGGCATTGGTCCGGGATTCCATCTACGGTGTTTCCCCCAAAAAAAAAAAATCATGCGAGGGCATCGAGTGAATGTGGCGCAACAGACCTTTGACTGTTGCGGATGGAGTAATCAGTGGGTCGAGCAAGACCAGGTGTGCGAACGAAAAGTACGAGCGCTCAAACAGCACATGTAATTTAATTCCCGTATATGAATGGTATACATAACGCGAGATATAAAGCGTTCTGGATCCGAAAAGACCCTGAAAACACACATGTAGCGTACACGCATGGCAAGCTGGCCGTGGTTGGTTTCCTTGAGAGAGGTTGCATGGCGGATGTGCTCACAAGACGGTGTGCCATGTAGATGCGGCTAGCGTCAAGTTTCCCTTAGCATGCACGAGACCGACCGTTCCAATCTAGAGTCCCATGGATCCCCGAACCATACCAACCAGATCGAGCGCATTGTTCATGATGCGCTCGATCGATCCCTCTTTTTCCGTGGGTCTAAGCCTCGTCCACCGAGGCGGGACAGAGGGAAGTAATTGCAAACTTTTCCAGATCGTCCATGTTTCCTGAGCAGTGGGCCGGTCCTTTGGATTTGGCTTCGTCATCAAACGAGCGAGATCATCCAAGACGTCCACGCCTTTAAACTCCTGCTGGAGGCCGTGAGCTCTGATGGGGGTTCATTAGAAGTGGGAGACGCACGTCCACAATCTTTGTTTGGTAAACATGTCCAAGATAATACACGTCTAGTTTGAACGGGTCGTACGGTAACCCAGACGTCTGCTCTGGAGCCTGTATTCGGCCGAGCTCTCCGGTAACGAGACGTTCTCGTTGCTCCGGAGCGAACTGCGTCGATAGACCAAAATCGATGAAGTAATATTTAATCTCGACTTCGGAACGGTTGCGACTAAGACAGAGATCATCTCTGCCATTGCGGGCTAGCCAGCTATTCATTGGATGCCAACCATCTTTGTAGAGATTGGAAGCATCCATCAAAATATTTTCAGCGGCACAATCACTACATACGTGCGATTAGTACTCCACTGGAAACGCGAAATATACCCACCGATGTGCCACATTGTGTTCGTGCATATACACAAGACCCTAGGTGGGATAGTCAGAATGGATACATGCGGCAGAGTAGGAAAACTGGCTTCTAGGGTCTGGTTCACGAAGTCGACGACTTCTCCGAATGAGGTGAAGTTCGGCTCGTCAAAGGGACGCAGAACGGGCATGACGATATATTGATACCACGGATCCCGGGCGTCGGAAAAGGTAGCAAGTATAGGGACACAGTGGTTTCTTTTATCGTCGCGACTCTTGGATGATCCTAGACGCGAAGCGAGGTTGACCTCATGTAAATGAGTTCGACAATCAATCCGCTTGATGAACACGTCCTTTCCGTCCTTTCCTTCCTCTGTAGCATCGAGAAGATCTTCATTCTAATGCAACAACATGTAAGCGAGCCACTCATTGGGGACGGAGACCCACAGCTTACCCATTGAACGATACCGTCCTCAAATTCGTTGTACAGGGGATCCACAGAAAATCTCCAGGATGGTTGCCACTTGGGATGGTAGCGCGGGCGAAGAATGTATCCATTTCTTTTGAAAAAGTAATACCTATCTCGCCAAAATATTTCTCGGTCCTCCAATTTGTCCGGAGTGCAATCAAAGTCTGCCATGAATGCTCCAAAGGGTCATTAAGAACAACAACACAGCCACTACATACCTCAAACATCGCTTACACGCCGTTTGCAGTCGGGCCAATCGTTTGATTCACAGCCAACAGCTAGCTGGCGCCCACCAACATAGATGGACCAACGCTAGTCGAACACGACGTCGGCATGTGGTCCACCGTCAATTTCATCAAGCCTCGTGGACGTGGTGTGTTCATTACAGGATGTTGAACGCTCCCATAAAAACCCAGTCCGTTGTGGTGACCCTCGACTCAACAGACTTTCATAACCCGTTTTCCCTCAAACAGGATGAGCACCAGCACATTTTCTATCTTCTCTAGCATTTTCGGATTTGTCGTGGCTGCCATATCCCTATTGGCGTTTCTCATCAACATATGCAGATCCCATCTTCCGAGCAACAAGATCAAGAAATTGGAGTCGCTGATGGATGAAACAGAGACACTCTTCAACAAATCTGTCGAAGATGGCCTCCTAGTTGAACCTGGATTTGTCCGGCAGACTGAACGTCATATCACAATGTAAATCCGTTCTACGCTCTGTGGTTTCACAACACTCACACACTTTCTACAGGCTGAGAATGCTAACATATCGCTTGCAATCTCGCGCATACAACGCCACAACACTCCGTCAAGATTATCTTGAATTTCTCAGAGGGACTTCGAAATCAATCGGAGGCGCGTGTCGATCCCTCAAAAGGCTTAGAGCACAAGTCATCGTTCGTGTGTTCGATTTGGCGTTGTGGATGTGTTTGACGAGACCCGCCTGAGCAGACGTGCAGTGAGAAGAGACGCTGTAGACTGATGAAGATAAATTCAGACCCTGGCCACTCCGCTGCTTCACCCGCTCTGCCTTTCATCTCTGATCTCGACTACCACCCTAGCTCAATACTTTCCACTCAAATCCCTCGACCCCGTTCGTGTCCTCCAGTACTCTCAGGATGGAGACTATATGATGCGCGACATGGCTTCGCTCAAGGGAGTGAGTCGCTCGATGCCGGCTTTGTGGCATGCTGTTCTCTCTGATGGGATGTCTCTACAGATCCTTTCAGCGACCCCACGCAAGGTGACTCGGACGTACGAATAACTGAGGCACAAAACTGTACATCAACTATTCATACGTCGGTCACCTTCGAGCTTGGAGCTTGAGTACGAGTGTTGTGGATCCCAAGATGATCCATTGAAGTACTGACAGTGCTGACACATTCAGTCTCAGTCGGACCTTTCCGGATTGCCCCATTTGTATACTCCACCTCGCTTTGTTTTACCTTTGACTTGTACACATTTCCTTGGGATGCTTGATGCCTTCCTATATCTAAATGTCAGTGTTATTGTCCAGTGCTAATGTATGGCAGAAGACTTGTCAGGTGGCTGTGAACCAAGTAGCAATCCTTGCCCCGGAAAGGCCGACAGATGAATATACCTGCCACCCCAAGCCAAGTGACTCGGACGTACGAACGGTCGACGCGTAAACTTGTGCATCCACCATACACGAGTCAGTCAGCTTCCGAGCCTGGAGCTCCAGCGCTGTGAATCCCAGGATCGTCGGCGATGGTGATCACGCGCGTCATGTCTATTTCCAGCCCGACATCTCCTTGTATGGACAGCTTGCCCCGTTCCTGTATACACCTCGGGCGTGGTATCCAAATTAGTATATACTACAGCACTCATAATATTACTGTCAAACGTTGAGGCGGTCGTCAAAAATCATGATCATGCACGTGAACCTAGCTGCGTATCTCGACCATACTCTCCCTATCCCCCTTGCCCCCGACCACCCTCGCCATCCGCAAATCATACGCAAACGTCAACAGATAAAACGTGAACCCAAACGCGATCGACCACTCGACCACCCCCCCGACGTTGGGGGCACAAAACAAGGTCACCCCAAACACGATCGACAACGCCACCAACGTCAATCCGATCACCGCCTTGGCAACATACGCTCTCCTCAGCGCCTCCACCTCTGCGTAGTCGTGCGCCAGCCAACGAAACTCGATCACGGTGAAGATGGACGAGAGCGCGACGCCGATCATGAAGACGAGGAGGAAGCTCATGTGGGCGGTCGGGTAGCGACCCGTGTCGAATCCGGATAGGAAGGCGAGGCCGATCATGGCGATGAAGGCGCCGACGACGGCGAGTCGGCCGAGGATCCGTTCGCGTCTGTGGAATTCTGGGACGAGTCGGCCTTTGTGTCGGAGAACACGCTCTATCGTGAGCGAGAGGACGAGACCGGGTCCGGTGATGCAGCATGCGACGACAAAGAGGGGTTTTAGGAAGGAGGCACCGACGTCGGAGATGTAGACGACGGCGACTTGGGTGGATACGTATTTGGGGCGTCCAGAGATAAGCCAGGTCAATAACATTGCAAGGAGGCTGGAGAACCATATGAACGCAGCGAACAACGGAATCACTACAAAGTAGCGATGTTGTTTGCTCAGGCCGAACATCGTACAAGGATTCGGGGGCGGGAGCGATTGTCTTCCCTCTGACAGCCCCGATCCTGTCTTTATACACGCCAGCAGACGTTTGTAATCCACCCTTTTCTAGGGGGGTGGGGTGTCAAACGCTAGCGATAACACATCGTTCTGACAGCGGTAAATTGACGCTACCATCACTGTTGATGCGCGTTTCAGAGTGCTGTGGCTGCTGGGTCTGCAGCTATTCAAAGAACGGCTCGTGTTTTCGACCAGGACTGGTGGCGGAATCTTTAGCATACCCTCCCACGTTCGTTGGGTACAACGTGGAGACCTACTACTTCTGGAACGTTCAACGCTTCTTTTTATCCTCACCATCACCACGCGTGTCCTTTCGACCCTCATCTATCCCTAATATGAAATGATTAGGGGAACCAAACATCATCGAATCACTCCCCGTGTCCCACCCTGCTTCGACTAAAGACTGAACGAAACCAGGTAGCGCTTTGCGAGCCGCCAACAACGTCGAGCCCAAGACATCGACCAGATCGGCGTTGTCTCCCAGTTCGCATAGCCGTCGCGCCACTTCAATAGCCTGGATCCAAGCCTGAAGTTGATCCATCGAGCAATATCCGTCCTTGAAGCAGACCAGCAGCGTGGTCACTTGGCGCAAACGACGACCCTGATCATCGGCTATAAATAGCACATATCGCTCGCCTCCAAAAACGTGTAACGCAGATGCGGCATGCTCCGCAGTACAGTTGGACTTGACATTTCTGAATGACGTTCCGAGAATGCATCGACCTATTCTTCGCCCTGTAGAAGCGTCTCGTAGGCTACTGGGAACACCAAATAACATCTCTTTCGAAGCGACACTGGCAGGGTTCGGCGTCCTCGCACTGAGTGCTCCATTCGGCGCTTTGAAGCTGGTCCAAAGGATGCATGCACGCTGCCTGTTGAGCGTGCGGAGAACCACGGAACGAACGGCGAGGTAATTGAACAACAGGTGGGCTCCGACCAGAACGAAGAGTATCGTATATGTCAACGTGCGCGTGGCGACGTAGGGTATGAGAAGCGTGCCGAGCTGTCATTCATCAATAAAAAGATGCAGAAGACAGTCTAGTCCTTACCAACATCCCCGAAAGCCCAACGACGGTCTCTCGACTCGCATCCTTTGCACTGACTTCGCCGATATCTCCCTTGCCAGTCAACGGCGACGCGAAATGGTTTGTGAGTGCCGTTTTCGAGCCAACTGCCACGAGTACACAAAGAGACCTCATACCACCGCTCAAACACAGCGCAATTATTTGTAATGTGGCACCCGACGGGAGAGCAGACCAATATTTCGAAGGATTAATTGATCCAATGAGAGGCACGACGGTATCCAGCACCGTGGACAAGTCATTGAATACATCAGCGAGATATCGAAAGGTCTTGGTCTCTGGGAAAAGTGATGTCCCGAAATAATACGCCGCGAGGATAGCTAACCAAGGCTTTAGCTTTCCTCGAGATTGCATGGAGTAATATTGTTGTCAGGGACGACCTACTTGTGAAGCGGGAGAAGGCATCTTTCAAGACGGTCAATAAGAGAGCGTGAGTTGCCGAGGTGGATGCATCACCGACGCCAACACCTTGTATGGGCCTGATGAGCATCGCAGGCGGAGATAATGATTTAAAGAAGACATACCCTCCAAGGCACCCCGAGAAGCTAAGAGTCCTGAGAGCGAATTACAAAACGCTTGTAGAGCGTTGTAAATTTGATACCTGAAACAATACAGTCACTCGTGCTTGAGTACACACAAGAATTGCCCATGAGGTCAGGTACGACACACGCACTTGAGGTAATCTAAATTATCCAAGATGGTCCATTGATTTCGATTTTTCATGCTATTCGAAAGAGATGGACTTTACCTGGAGAGACGCTTGCAGGATAGCCAGCCGGAAGGAAGAGATCAGACAGTATATGATGCAGGGAATCTAATCCTATGTGTATGGTGTTTACGTTCCAACGCGATGAGGATGTGTTGGGGAGGGTCTATGGTGATGCCGCTCAGCGCTCTATATCCAGGGAGATACTTTTTAATAGCATCAGTTCCTCACCTTGGGAGTAGCATTAAGGCTTGTGTGCTCTGTCGCCCATGGTCCGACGGGTATGTTGACCACACGACCGGTATCGTCTCGCTCGATCACGACGGTCACCTTGGCCATAGTAATCGTCTGTTGTCTCTAGTCGCCTGCTGAATGAAACAGGAATGTGTTGTGTCGACAGGACAGAAATATTAATGTTTTCGTTCAAACGTTCACCGGAGGAGCTTGAACTGGAGTGGATGAGGTGGAGTTGTGCGCTTACAAGTTCGCTGGCGAGTAGCGATCACGTGCGTCAGACGAACCCTTTCCCTTCCCGACGTGTATTTATATGCCATGTCCCTTTTGATACCTCTCCCTCATAGATGAGCACGTCGTGTTGTTCTCGGTCTTTGGATGTTCGGGTGTGGTGTACGATGGCCGGGCAGACGTGGAAAAGATACAAAGTATGATTATACAGTCTTGATACACCCCGTCTCCGCGATCTCTGTCAACTACCTGACCCCACCAACTCAGCAAGGAAAAGACACGACACGATATATAGAGACTGCACCTTTTCATGCCGCCCAAGCAACACGCTCCCGCTGACGTTGCCCCACCTAGGCATAGCCATCCTCTTGTAGATAAACTGCATCGACGTGTCTTGTTCGTCTTGGGGAGAGTAAACGATGATTTGGAACGTGAGGTTCTATCATGACCAGAGTGTGGTGGGTGGGGTAGTAGACGTGGATGGGAGGGGCTGCTTCGACGTTTAGTCCACAAGTCGGCCAGCGCGACGTTCAGAGCACCCGTGATGTCACCCCTACAAATGACCACGCACACACAGGCCAGGCCAGGCCACACACACGCATAAAGATCTCGGGTCAGTGACGCAAATACAGGACCCAAAAAGCAGACGCAACTCGTTCAACGCCGCCACTGCGCACGGGGAGCTATTTCTGCTTGGCATCGCTCAGGACTCGGGCGGGTTCGTTCGTCGTACGCGTCGATATCGATCTTGCGAAGGGACATTGTTGAACGGGATGAAGCGTTATGTCTTGGTTAGGTAACGTCCCGCCGTATCTTATCTACAACGTTCACAGGCTCGCTTATGTCGAGGGTATGGCGTTATGATGGCGAATGCGTCCACGGTCAGTCCTCCGACAGTCCGACTCCCCCGGCAACCAAATGGGCGAGCAATCTCACCGTGGAACTGCAAAGGCCGGTAAAATGGATTTGCCCGGACTACTCCATCCGATAGCACACTGGGAAATTCTCAACTGTTGAATCTGTTTCACCTCGACCATGGCGACTGGCGATGCCCACCATGGAAATGATCACAGACCAAGGTCGTCTGTCCAGCCTGTTGAGCTCGTGGCAGACTTGTGGCTCATCATTATGAGTCTGTTGTCGCCGTCCGATGTGGTGCGCTTGGGCCTCGTGAGTGACCCCACTCTAATGGTTGACGCCGAGGGACTGACAGGCACGCTGGAACCAGACGTGTAAGACCCTTTTCGAGTACTCTCAGTGTCACCCCGTTTGGTACGGTGCGCTTGTCAAACACCGTTTCTTACCCAAGAGCTACCCACATCTTCTGGACGCCCCAACGAGGGTCATCCGGCGCCAAGTCACCACCACCGCACGCCTCGATGCCGCATTCTCCCAAGGCACTCTGAAGCCTGTCAGGAGCTACTCCTTTCCGCTCGACTTTCCGGGCGTGTTCCAGGGACTGAAGTTCATACCCGGCAGCGACTGGCTCGTGTTACTCTTTCACAGTCGCACGCTCAATCCCGCGCGGCATTCGAACATATGCTTGTTCAAACCGCCGATGATGGAGTCAGACACGACAGACACGACGCCCACTTCGGTGACGTTACAGAGCGAGTGGTGTTGGCTATACCTCGGTCGGCGAGGCGGTCCGTACAAGTCATCACGAGGAGACGATCTCATGCTTTTGCGGACGTTTATCAAGAACGAGTGGGCTCATATTCTGTCCGGTCTTATCATAAACCTATTGACAGGGGCCTGTTTACAGACGGAGGTTTGCGATTTGCCACCTAGATACGAAGACGCCGTCAGTCAAGATTACATTTATGGTCCATACCACGTTACGGACGAGGAATCATATCGCCGCTGGGGACTATCTTGTCTATGGGTGGATTACAGACGACCGCCGGCACATGCTCCGAATTATGAAGCTTAACGAAGACTATACCAAGCTAACCAAGGATGTGATTGCAGAGATTGACTGTCCTCCGCAGGGGCCTATTGGGAGGTTGATGGTAAATTTGGTTACTCGCACGATGTTACTATTATTGACCATTCCACTCCAAGTTGCACTACGACTTGCGGCTATCTGGGAAGCAGCCCAGGCTACTGCTCGTAACTACGCGATTGATGGCCGCGTATGATATCTCCGATGATGTGTTGACGTCCGGATCCCAGTCTTCACCACTGAAACTACAAACAGTGTGGAAGTATGTTCCCGAAGCTATTTCCTTTGGCCGAATACTGCGCGTTTTTCGCGAAAGCGCCATCGTGACGCTGTATGAAGGCAAGGTCAGGTTCATCTATCCAGAAATGGACGACCCAGAACCCAATGCAAAGACGATAGCCATCTACGACGTATGTGATCACCTTTCGTTTCCCTGCCGGCACGGGGATATTTACTCACATCACCGACGCTCAGTTCTCCTCCCCGACTCCGTATAGTATCAAACATCCGACAGTCTTTACCCCACAGCGCATATTCTG